>VYZP01040454.1:0-51356 GCA_013400635.1 Hypocryptadius cinnamomeus
GCACCGAGAGCTGTCCCGCGCGGCGCGCGAGGGTCCGTCCCGCGGGGCGGGAGCGCGGCGCAGGGCCCGGAAACGGGGGGAGCAGCCGGAAGCGGCGCGCGCGGTAGTGCTCATGCGCGCGGGAAAGGTGCGGGGCAGGCGCGGGGCAGGAGCGGAGCGGGCACCGTGCACCGTGCACCGTGCACCGTGCACCGTGCACCGTGCACCGTGCACCGTGCACCGTGCACCGTGCACCGTGCACCGTGCACCGGGGGCTGGGATGGTGCTGCTCGTGGTACAGCGGCAGCGTCGGGGACAAGATGACAACCCCCAAAGGCGGGGCGGTCTCGTCGCCGGACGTGCTCGAAGTCTGTTACCGAGCTCCACCATCACCTGCGCTTGGTCGCGCCAGGCGGAGTTTGCTGCTGCTGGTGGGCCTCAGGGTTCCATCTGCATCATATGAGAAAATGAAAAGTAATTCTAGCATCTAGTTTCATGCAAAAGTAGGGCACATTTTTGTTTGAGGGTTTTTATTTTTGTGTGCGTTTGTTTGTTTTAGAGTGGGGAGGGGGATGCTTCTTGAGACTTCTCAGTCAGCAGTGTGGCAAACTGTAGCCATGATATTTTATGAAAAATCCTATTGCCAGGCGTGAGAAGCTGAGGAGCCTCAGGAAAGAAATGTAAACAATAATTATCTGCTGCTGTGGAATGCAGCAGGTGCATCTTCAATTGGCCCATGTGGATTGTTTTCGCTTGATGACCAATCACTGCCACGTGTGTCCAGGCTGTGAGCAGTGACAAGATTTTGTTATTCATTGTATTCTTGTTCTTGCTAGCCTTCTGAAGGATCTCTACTCTCTATCCTTTTTAGTATAGTTTTAGTATAGTATTTTAATATAATATATATCATAATAAACCAGCCTTCTGAAACATGGAGTCAAGATTCAGTTCTCTTCACCTTGTCCTAGCACCCTCAAACACCACAATAGCAAACCACACCATGTCCTGGCTAGAAATTGCAGTGCCTGGAGGTTGTTGCAGTTGGAGCCATTTAAACATCATTCACAGTTGGTGCTGAGAGCTGCGGTACTGCAGCCCTGGATAAATTTCTGTTCCTGAGATTTCTAGAAGCAGCTGCAGAAGGTTCTTGGGCTTTCCCCATGAGCCCCATCTCAATATCATAATTTTCCTAACTTTACCTCGCAGTCCCCTTATTTGAAGTGTGCTTTGTCTCTGATGACCACAGTGCTTCTCAGTTTTTAATAAACTGTGTGATACGCTCTGTTGCTTTTGTGTCTTGCTGCAGAAACGAGAAGTATATCATAGTAGGCTATTAGGTCACAGCCTAATAGCTTTCAAATCTGGCAATAGTGGGTGTGTTGCATATGTGGACATCTACATCTGCTTTCAAATTTGTCCTGAGTGATGCCCCACCTTTGCAATTCAGGTTTCTTTAAGTAATGTATTTCATTTGCATTCCTATGTTTTTTGCATATTACATTTCCAAACATACAGTCCAAAGACCCCTGAGTTTGAAAAGCATGGTACCTGGCAGTGCTAATTCAACGAGAATGCTACTGTTTTCTGCAGAGGCATGCAGTCATGTGCCATCCATTAAGTACTGTTCTGACTGGAAACCACCAGAATCAAGTGCCTCATCTCTATAACGTGGGCTACATGAGCAGGCAAGAAGCAAATCTACTTCTGTCCATGTCCTAACTCAAAGGAAATAGGAAAAAGAATACATGTATTTTGTCTTTAAAGCATTTCGTGGACTTTCCAAATGTACACAAATGTACACAAAAAATTACACAAAATGTAAAGCTCAGCTGTGGACTGGAGGTCCTAAGATATACTAAAATAACTAGCACGGTTTCTGACCTCAGTTTTTCTGCTCTGTAGCATTTCATTGGAAAGGTATGTCTCATCAGTTGAGAATTAGTGTGTTGTCTCTATCAAAAAGTGTTTTGTTTTAGATAATGGCTTTTGTTTGCATCAGGATGGTTTCACTTAATGTGTATAAGTACACAGACCTGAGCTGGAGGGAGGTACTTCCTGAAAGAGCAGATTTCATTCACTGCCCTGTGTTAAGTTATGTGACGTTTAGGGAATGGCACTTCACTCTTTTTAAAAGACTGGCCTTTGATCTGTAAGTTAAATATTCAATTGTAAAAGTAGTGGATGTTGCAGTTTAGGCAGTGAAAAGAAGATGAAGAGTGATGCCAGCTCTCCAAACAGTGCCTATTCCTAAAGGTTTGCAGCAGACAAAAATGGAGAGGGTGGAGGTGACGTGCATCCCTGCCACCAATCTGTCAGTGCCTCTCAATATGCCACTTTCCTACCCATGCTCTTAGTGTGCCCTTGATATGGACTGATGAACTGCTGTTGCCACCACCCTGTCTGTACTCCTCCTTCATCCTCTGGGATTCAGTAGTTATGCTTGGAGGTATAGGTGGCATCCCAATTCAGCTAGACAGGAAACAGATGCTTAGCTGCTGCACCTTGTGTTTTAAAAGGAGGTGACAACTTTGGTCACAGGGGCATTTGCCACCAAAGGGCAGAGGACTGTGGAATAAAGATGAAGTGGCTTGTGGGAAGCAGGGACAGCAAGGCTGCTGAAACACCAACTGTCTGGCCAAGGGCACTATCTCCAGAAGAGCTTTCCTCACCAAAAAGCTATAATGAGCCCAGACCTGCATGAAAGAAAATGCCACAGTGCATGCTGCCTGCACAAGCAGAATTCATGAGTCCAACTCTGTCAGGGCCTGGAGGTGGAGGAAAGGTCCACAGAGTCACAGAGCTCTATTGCTGCCTGTTCTTTCCCTATACTGATGCTGTGCAGGGACAACCAAGAGTTGCAGGAACACTGGCCAGCCCAACTTGCATGGCTCCAGGATTGCTCTCTCTGTTTCCTCATTGCCCTACCCCAGTGAAGGATGTGGTCCTCATCTGTTCCTTTTTGCAGGTTTCTTCTTCTAAGGGGAGTGCAAAGAGGTGGATGAGTGCTGGAAGCCGCCGTTGCTATCACATCTTCAAGGCATTGCCCCACTTCTGAGATGGTAAAAGCTTCTATGAATATGATTACTTGTGTTTTCTATTGCAAAAATGAGCTTAAACATAGTGATTCCAAATTCCTTGAGATTTGTAAACTTGGTGCTCATAGTTCTGTATTTTTGTCTTGTCTTCTCTTTCTCCAGGTAGGTGCCAGCCCCACTGCACTTCAGGTTTTGGGGTAAATCTCTGGCTGCTCATTCCTGGTTGGAGGTTTCTTAGGAAGTGGTGATCATGGGCTTGGCAGACACTTGGCTTGTTTTTACCCTTGCAATGGCGTGGAGATTCTGAAAAGTTCTTTAGGTGGTGATAGCATACCTTGAGTTATGGATTTTGACAGCAAAATCCTCCAAAATCTTCCTGGAATTTAATGGTTCTTTCATCAGCATATCACATTTGATGAGGCAATGACAAATGCAGAGTTCAGTGCCCTAACATCCCATTTAAAGTAATAGTAGTACTACACCTCACAACCTACACATATATCTTAAAGAGAAATCAGCTACAGGGAAATGAAAGAGAAAATCAGTTGAGGTAGATCAAGCTGCGGATCTTTTCAGCAGGGAATCCAGAGATTTTCTTCCCTATTAGCACTCTCCTTTTCTTATGGATGTACATTATTTGAAAAATAGAAGTTCCAAGCTTGATCCAAGCTCTCTGGTGTGGTCCTAAGCTTTTTTAAGGTGAAAACATTGTCTAGAGTGGCACTTCTCAGAGAACAAGTTCTTTAGTACATCCACTGGAGTCTCATGGTCTGCCTCTTGCCACGATGCTGCTTTGAAGAAGGCAGATTTCCTGTGAGTGGGTTAAGGGCTCCTTTGCCATGATGTGGAGTCAAAACTACAGGAGAGCAGAATGTGTCATGCCAGAGAACTTCATGCAGTTCCTCAGAGCTTGGGCAGATTACTGGCTCAGATTTGCTCTGGTCTGGGGTCCCAGATGATTGCTGATCATCTTCTCAGAGACATGAGGAGTATTTCTGCAGAAAAGCAGCCCCAGAACATTATGTATCCAAACAGAAGACAACTGGTCAGTGACCTCTGTTCTGATAGGTGCTGACAGTATGGCACAGGGGTTTTGTCAAGCAGGACCAGGAAGTGCTTGTAAAAGGCTGCAGGAACCAGTAAAAAGTTGGTAATTTGAGCTGGAATTCATGCTGCATATACCATTTCAGCCAGTGTTGACAGCTTGTTTTGTGATGCACAGAGATTTCAGATAGAATCAGTGAACTACTTGCTACAATCTTGCTGTAGCAACTTTGAACCAGGTTTAAGACACCAGTATTAGTAAGGATTTAAAGTTTCTCCGTGTGAGATTCCTTTTGTGCTTGCAGGGTGGCTGTCTCCACAGCATCTTAAGGCTTCTGGGTACACACAGACACCAACTGCATGTAGTAGACCTACCCATTGTCCTACTGCAAGGACAGGCTCCCCAGTTTGCAACTGGGGATACTGCTCCCATGTTGAGGCATTTGAAAGCGAGACATCACAGCACACAGCACTGCAGAGCTTGAGCTCTATGAACATATTTCCAATATTCCTAGAACTTCTGACCTTGAGACATTCGAGGGTAAGGATGTGAAGTGAACTCAGAAAATCCGAACAGGTCTAACCATGACTTCATGCAGTGGTCCTTTTCTACTTGTGTTTCCCCGTAAAGCAGGGATGTTAAAAGAAAATAGCTTTTACCACTAGATGGCATTTAAGGATTGTGGTTTTGTTGGTGTGGTTCCTCTTCTTTTTAAGTTCTGTTTATTTAATGCTCTGAAATACAGTATTGAAAATTGCCTAACTAGGCCAAATGGATTGCTAACCTAATTTTCTCCCTCCCTTCAGCTGCTGGAGACAGTCACTGAAATTGGCTTGTGGCTGTTCCTTGAGATGATCTAAGGGCTGCCAGCCGAGTAAAGGAGCAAGACTTGCCTATTGTGTCTATGGGAACTGGTACCCTAGGGAGAGTGAATCACCTGCTTCTAAGGGACAGCTTCTTTCTACCCTTCTCCTTAGGAATGTCTGCTCCTGGGAGATACCTGCATCCTTAGTGCTGTAGAGTGAACAGATACCTTGGCACAGATACCTGAGCTGCTGCAAAGTTGGAATGGTCTTTTGTGAACTTGCTGTTAATGCAGAGGAGTAGATATGGATGTGCCTTTCTTGTTGTACAAGAGATAACACTGCATGCATTTTATCATTACCAGCTGAGGAGCTTTTCTAAAACTGTACATGCACCTTGAGAGCATGTGTGACTCACCTGCCAGCAGGGACAGGTCACAGGAACAGCATCAACCTAAACTCTATGGCTTTGGTGCTAACTTTGCTTACATGTTTTATAAAGGCTATTAAATACATTTTTTCAGTGGCATAAAGCTTCCAAATATCTGAAATCTTTGCTTAGTGATTGTGAATAAACTTTGACAACTTTGCTGAGTTGCAAAGGCAAAAACAGATTAATGCAGGAAAGAGTCAAAGTGGTAAATGAAGGCTGGTCTCTGAAGACAGCAGAGTTCAATATCTGGGGCTTAGGCTGAAGATCCCAGAAAATTGTGGAGAAAATGAAAAAAAAAAAAAAAGCAAAAGAGATAACTTTGTGAGGGAAAATAAGAAGCAAAGGAAGCAAACTCATCACTGGGTTAATTAAACTGTCAAGTTTCTTCAGCTGACTCATATTTCATGAGAAATTCTATCGGTGTTTTTTTTTTTAAAAAGTAGCTGGAGTAGTGATCCCTAAACTGCTTTAGACATTTGTAGCCGTGGACAGATGCGTGAAACTATTCATATTGCAATGCTATTATGTAGAGGCTCTAATTAAGAACAAATCAGGTATGACATGTTTTAATACATATACCATATGAATTACCTGCCATTCTGCCAGCAGCCTGATGAGTTAAAATGATCTTAATCACTTTATTATCTGGATTGGAGCCAAATGGAATTTAATCTCATTAAAATAACAAAAATAATTAATATTAATTATTAGATAATTAAATGAGAACCAAATGCAACTCAGTGTTCAGACTATGCATGGTTTTGATATGAAGCCAAATTTTTCATTTTTGCGTGTCTTTGGGTTGACATAGGCAATAGATCAGATTTTTATGTAGTATATTGGGGTTTTTTTCTGTAAAAATTACTATCTTTTCTATTCTATGATAAAGTAACATTTAGGATTGTGGAGTTTTAGCTTTTTTCATTCTTGGCAGCCTCTTGAGTCTGATTCACTCCTCACATCCAGAGCAGCTTCCATCCCTATGGAATGGAACAAAAGTTGTGTCAGATAAGCAATGTTCAACATGATATCCTGTTCCCAATTATACCCCTATGATTTTCCTTTGGTTTCTCCTTCTGGGGGACCATTTGTCCTGAAAGAGAACACTCAGGCTGTAGTATTTTCAGTTTGCCATGTGAAACAGGTCTTTCAGTATAAACTTTAAAAAGGTATTTTTGAATATACTGTCAGAATTTGTATCTGCATTTAACTTGTACTTTTGTGTCACACACACACACACACACACACACACACACACGAGAATTGAAGTGGGTTTAGAGCTTTTATAATGCAAAATTCAGGGGGTTTTGAGTCACTTGGAGTGGTTTAAAGGGGCATACCTTATTCCCCCCACATAGTCCTCGTCAGAATTTTTTTTATCATTTTCCCAATATATTCCATCAAGTCCTAGACCAGATCAGGAATAGTATTTACTGCGAAGAAAACACAGTGCCTGACTAGGAAGGTTGTGCTCTCGAAGGGACATGCTGTACTGTGGGTCAGTAGCTGAGGTTCAGCTCAACTCTAAAAACACTGCTGACAAGCCAAAGTGGGGAGATGTAGATGTGCTTCAGAGGGTTCCCTCTGCATGATGGTGAAACTTGTGGTGTCTTTCTTTTCTCACCAGTCTGATTAGTTGGCTTTCCAAACGTCAGTAGATCACAAAAATTGGTGGCTTTTTGGTATGAGTGCTGAAAAAGTTATTTTCCTGCTGTACGCTAGAAAAATGCAGCAAGTAAGCAGGAATGCATCTGTGTTTTGAAAACAGGAAGGTGAGCTGTGAAAATTCCACCAAGACCATGGTCTCAAAGCGGTCCACA
Organism: Hypocryptadius cinnamomeus; assembly: GCA_013400635.1. Classification (NCBI taxonomy): domain Eukaryota; kingdom Metazoa; phylum Chordata; class Aves; order Passeriformes; family Zosteropidae; genus Hypocryptadius; species Hypocryptadius cinnamomeus. The sequence goes on from VYZP01040454.1 coordinate 7,116, forward strand.
ATTTGTATGGCTTTTTGTTTTCCCCAGAAGCTATTACAATGGTTTCTTTCTGTGGAGATTCTTCTTAGAAATCAGCTGCTTTGAAACCTTTGGGTTTACCAGGCCCTTCTTTTTAACTGGCACCTCAGGGTGAGTGTGTGAAGAGGCATGTAGGAGAATGTTGTTCCTTAGGTGGCAATGGCTACTTTTCTCTTTGCCAGCACAAATACACTTTGTGTAAAGTTCCTTTGCTACAATTTCCTTGATACTGACTAGCCTGTACTGTTTGTTTGCCACTGTATTATTCCCTTAAATTCCTGTTGAGATTTACATGTGCAAATACACAAGTCACCACAAACTTTCTGTCTAGATCACCATCAGCTGCAAAGCATGACAGTGGCCTCTTGTTATTAATCACATCAAAACTGACTATTTGGACTTCTTCTCACTCCAGAGTGCCAGTTTGCCTGCCCACACTCTTTTTGAATAGTATGAGACTGGCTACAAGTGAGACCAACAGAAAGCAAAACTTGTCACTATTACTACAGTTTTTGATACCTGATCTAGCTACTGAGTTTAGTGATGACAAACCAACTTTGAAATAGTAGCAAAACTGCATGAAAGCCTAAATTATACATGGGGCTGCTAGCTTTTTTCCCTTCTCTTTCTCTCCTCTTCCTTGCTGGTAGTGTTACCTGTGCCAAGTCATTTAGCAGTCCTCTTTTTCACTGCAGATGGAGCATGAACACTTCTAGAAGTCTCTGTTCATGCCCACAGTGATGTTCAGAACCCAGCTACTCATGTCAGGAATACTGTAGTATTAAAGTGTAACTCTACTCACTGTCATGCCTCTGTTCAAATGACTTCTTGGTCAGTAATCAGTCCCAGCATCATAACTCTGGTTATACATCTGTATTTTCCCTCTGCATAATGAGAAGGTTAAGGAGAGAATTTTACTACTACATTGCCAGTATAAACTAATCACCTCTACCCTGAGAAACATACTAACAGCTTTTCAGATGAGAGGGGAAAAAAATCTGTTCTGTGCTAGCTAGATTTGTCAGGATACTTTAATAGCAAATAATTTATCTTTTGTCAAAGTAGTGATGAGGGACAGAGAGATAAAAATAATGGGTGATTTTGATGTGAAACTGGACAAGAATTAGGAACTTATTTCAACAGCTATGATGTACTGAGAAATAAATATATTCTCAAGCATTAAATGTCTTGGAGGGGCCTGATGGCTGTCAGTGACAAAGGTCTGTGACTTTGATACATTCACCCTTGTCCAACAGCTCTTCAGAGAAAACTGGAAAATTTCACAACGCAAACATTCTTCCTTATAATCAAGTATCAGACTGCTTTGTTCCATGGGGTGGTGAAGTTTCCCCCTGACCACTTTGATCCTTTCTCTCTCTCTAGTCTTTCTGATACCCTACGAGGTTATGTGAAGGAGCTGGGGAGCTAGACTGCCAGGCCTAACTGCAGGTGGTTACAGCTAATGGAAAAGATCTTTTCTGCAAGGCTCAGGGCTCATACCTGGGGCCAGGGGCTAGCTTGTTCAAAAGCCATCAGCAGCCACTGGGAATCTGGGCCCTCAAGCCTGGATTTGCTGAACAAAAACTGCAAGGAAATTCAGTCCCTCCCACAGGAGTGGAGAACTGACAGAGCAGGCAATGGCCACAGCTGCAGCAGTGGCTGCATCCTACATGGCCTCAGCCCCCAGCAGCCACACAGTTCTGTGAGTGCCTCTGGCATATGCAGAAATTGAATGGGGAAGGGAAAAGCACATCCTTGGTGGTTCTGTGCTCCTTGTGCTCTCACCTTGGCTGTAGCCAGAGCCACGAGGCACTGGCTCCTCTGCCAGCTGCCCACCACCCCAGGACAAGGATGGCCAGTAGGGTTCTTCCCTCCTGTGCAGGAGCAGTGGGGCCACGGGCATGGCCAGTGTGGTGTACAAGTGTGCTGTCCTGGGGAAATGTGCTCAGGACTGTCCCTGTATGTGCTTGACTTTGTTAGTGGCAATGCAGCTGTGGTGTACCACTATTCAGCCCCACAAGGTTCTCCTCAGCTTCTGGAGTTACACAAGCAAGCCTAGTGCTTCCCTGGCCACACATAGCTGCATGCAAATACTGAATGTATGTGAGAGGACTCTTCAAGACTCTTGTGACTCTCCCTTCTTGAAACTAGTTTTCTTGAGATGTTGTGGTCAAAATTTGAGATTAATGAGATTTTTTTTTTCGGGGATTTCTGGCAAAATTTGTAGGGAGGGAGTATTTGAGTACTCGTGTGGGCTGCTGAGATGTTCTGTCTCTCAGAGAAAAGTGTATTGCTCCTTACAGATGCAAGATCTTATCACTGGGGTGACGTGCAGGATCTGGTGGCCATGAAGAATTGCAGCTCAGACCTGAGCACAGCATGGTTTTGTGTTTGGACTCAAGAAATATCTGTCACTCTGCTTCCTCCATCATCTGTGACTAACCACAACTTTCACGTATAGAACAGTAGATCTCCCTAACTTTTTTACCTCAAAACATTGCAGACAAACCAGGGACTAACTTGCTTTAGATAATTAGTGTAATTCTTGTATGCATCCATTCTAGGCCTTCACTCAAGGAAAAGCAACACATTACCTGTATCTGGAATTCAAATCCTTTAGTGACAGATTTAAGGTAGACCTAGCTCATGCTGGTGCCTTTAACGTACTTGGATCTGGTCCATGCACAGAAATGTAATTTAACTTGGGCGGGTATCACAGTAGCACAGCTGAACCACTCCCAGAACTGGTAACAGATGCTGGCAGGGCTAGCACTGTGCTTTGTAAATAAACCTGCTTGCTAGCAGCCACTCTATAAATCGCTAATGCAAGACACACTGTAGGGTACAGATAAAGCTTCGGAGTAGATCTTATAAAGCATCCAGCACACACAAGGTACAGCTGTGATATCCCTTCAGTTGCTTCCCTAACCAGATTAGAAAGCCAACGCCAAAATATTGAAGACGTGACAAACTATGTCTGTCTTCTGCCTTTGCTTACTAGTTTAAGCACATTGTGAAAAGTTTTGCATACTTCTCTTCAAAACAGCAAATGAAGCATGAAGTTACATGTATGGATCTTTATTTCCTTAAGTTACCCCTACACAGAATTGATATATATATGTGGTGATATCCACAAAGGATTGGCATTCAGAGTTGTTCTGTAAATAAAATAGAAACTTCAGTATGTAAGTATATGGTGATTCTTAAGATACCTCAGAGATACCTGACTACAGTGGTTGAAAATATGGTTGTTCTATTCTGTTCAGAAAAACCTTTTGATCCTGTTGAGTGCTGGTAGACTGCAGTGCAAGCTCATGCCATTGACAGCATGGCTTTCCAAGGTGATATGAGCTTTATTTCGCCCCTCTGGGTGAGCCCCAGCCCCTGGCCTGTGAGCAGAAATGGAATTGCAGCAGTTCTAATGGGCTCACAACAGGGTGAGTAATTTGATAGTCAGGCTTGTACATTCTATCATAGCCAGAAAATCTGCCAGTCATTGACTGAAGGAGGAAAAGAGAAGGCTGGATTTGGAGGGAAAAGGAAGTTCCTATTCGTATGATCAGTGGCCTTTGGTCCACAAAGATCTTCCAGGTCATGAGAAATTAGAAGGAACAGTTCCCTTGAACTGCCCCACAGATGCAGAAGATTGGCAGAACCCAACACAGCAAGATGTGACACCTCAGTACTGGGTGAAGGTGTCTCTAGCTCAGAGAAGGCATGCTCTGCACATGTAGGGCATGAGCAATCATTGCACACTTTGATCATGCCCACACAAGCCAGTGCACACAGTTCTGTATGTACCAAGTTTACTGAAAACATTTGTCTCTGTTATGTAAGATTTCAGCTCCAGGCTGTTTAGGGTTTTTTCCAAATAAAATGATAGGGCAGCTTGGAATCCATCTTAGCTATAAGAAGTTGCAAAACCTTCATGTCCAGTACTCCAAGCAGATGCTACCGGTGCCTGTAACTCATCTTTTCAGTCACCGTGGTGACGGGTCATGATCATGTCCCACAAGTTACGCATGCGTCCCTATAGCCAAAAAGTAACTATGCCAATGAGATGCTTCTTCCTGGAAAATCTGATCAAGTAAATATCTTTCCCTGCAGTGATTGCTCTATGAAATTCTTTGAAACAAAAATTTTTAAAATTTAGATCCTTGGAGAGTTCTTTAGGTGATGTTTCCCTTTGGAATCCACTAAGGCAGCATCTGCATTTTTCTGAGAAGGTTCTCAGGTGAAGTGAACCATAAGATTGCTCCCAAGTAAACATTCATCTCTAGCTAGAAATGGCCTCATTACTCAGCAGGTTGCACATTCATTACTGGTTCTCATCTGGAGATCTTGCAGAGTCACCTGGAGCCTCGTCTAAGTGTTTTAGCATTGGCAAAAATGGGTATTAATGATTGGACCTAATAGGGCCACATTGTAAGATTTTATTTGAATGCCACTGAGTAACTGGGCCACCTGGAGTTGACCTGCCTGAAAATGTCAGCACAGCATGTGACTATTGAGAGGGTTAGGCACTGCTGTTTCGATTAGTCATTTTATGACTCTGTCCCTAAATCCATCCATTCAGCCTTTTTTGGGCTTAAAGCCAACCCCAGCTGCTCAGGCTGGGAACAGCCTTCTCGTAGGAAGACCAAAGGAAATGATTTGTGCTGTGTCTGTTTGAATCAAAGATCAGCAGGGGAGACTTTCTTCCCGTCACAAGTGAGTTCAAGGCTGACAAGTGGGTGACAGGTAGGCCACCACTGTAGCTTATAATGACTCCAGTTAAATCCCCAGCTGCATAATTTAAGTGCGAGTTAAATTAGGATATTGTACAAAGAGGGTTCCAGATGTAGGTGTCTTGCTTTCTTAAAATTAATCTTAAAATTAAAATAATTTCTTTAACATGCCTAAAGCTCTATGATGTGGTAAAATTTTTCTGTCAAGCCATGACAGGTACCGATGGACTATGCTGCATCTGAATGCAAATCTGACTCAAACTCTAACACTTAAGTGATGCTGTATTTTCAGATAGCCATCTCTGGAGTCATCCCTCTTATTCAGAAGTGGAGTTACACACTAAATGTAGAGATCAAAATTATGAATGAATTTTTTTAATTGCATGAATTGTGGTGATTAATTTCAGGAAAATGTAGTGATCTCCACTTTTCAGCAATAATATCCATACAATCTGTGTCTGATTATGGGATTGAAGGACAATTCAAGTCATAAGGGACCTTCAGAAGTCCTTAGAGCAAATTCCTGCCCAGAACAGAGTCAGCAATGACTCTGTCAAACCAGGTTATACAAGGTTTGCCATGTTACTTCAATGTCCGTCAGTGTTTGCAAGAGTTTTGATCCTTGCCCCTACCTTCTTTGCTCCTGCACAATCTGAGGATCACATACAGCAAGGTGGTTGGACTTGATCTTGGAGGTCTTTCCCAACCTTAATCATTCTATGATTCTATGAGAGTCTCCCAAGTTTGAACCAAATAATTTGAATATATGTTTTATATATATATGTTAGGAATGGAGTGAGAACTTAGACAAGTCCTACCTTAGGCTCGGATTTCTGGCAGTAGCTTTATTTGAGGTGACCTGAACAACAAATTGCTCTCGCTCACAAGTTCTTAAGGATGGCCAATTAGATCTATTATAAAATGAATTATGTATTGAATACACAAGATTAACAGACAAAAGAATTTAACAGATTATTTACACCACAGGATAAAGAAAAGAACTACTAGTACATACATAAAGAGTGCATGATAAAGGTACCTGTACTACAGCTAGTGAAGAAATAGCACAGACTTAGGAAATCAATGTAACTTACCACTGAATTGATGATGGAGCACACGACTTTCCTTTCACTCAGTTCTCAGGAAAGTAACTCAAGATGGGTGCCCTCATTTTGAGGAGAGGTCCCCACACATTTCCAGGGAATGTGCGGAAGCTTTCTGCTTTGTGAAAGTTTTGTGTAGCTTTTCTATTCTGTAAAGTGAAGTGTTGGTCAGTCAGAAACGTGAGGCTTACCTCCCTTCAATTTGCTCTCAAGGCAGGAGATAACTCCTGACTGAAGAGCTGTCCAGCCTGGGTTATCTCAGCAGTTAGCAGAGAGGGAAAATGCCCTGAGTTATTGCACCAGCTGATAGATAAAACAGATAAGCTCTTCCATGATAGAGGGGAAGACCTACTACGACATATTAGAAAAATACTGGAAAATGGAACCCAAAATGTCTCTGCACTTGTTCATACATTGTTATTAAGTTTGTTCGGTTCATCCTTAGTTTTGATTCTTGTGTGACCATCCTTCTTCAGCATTAAACAGGATCTCACAGAGTAATGATCAATTTCTGCATTAAAAACATTTACAAAAATGTGCCATATTTTTGCCATATAGCCATCACTATAATAGGAATGTCTCAAAAAGATCATTTTTTTATACACAGCAGAATTCTATTTCTGAGCTGCACACTAGTCACAGGTCTGTTTCAATTGGCTTGCCAGGTCTTTCACATATATCTTTTACATGTTCACAAATACAGACTTCCTTTTTTTGGTGTGTGATAAAAGATGTCTGTTTTTGATACTACAGTCCAGCTTGCCTGTTGAGTACAAGGTTGTATGAATTTGCTACCCTATTTCAGTACATCATTAATTTTACTTGGAAAGATCTTAAACAGATGATCTTACTCTTTTAGGCACTTTGGAGAGATACCTCCATTTATTAATCTGTGAATGATATCTCTTTAATGAAATACCAGCAGAAATATTTCCAAATCATCATCATTCCTTCTCTGTGCAGGAGTTGATCTTTGACCAAAATGGGGAATGAGCTCCAAACTGAAGTATCCTGGGTGCTCTCCCCTTCTGCTTCAAAGATGCCTTCAAAGACTTGGCTCCCAGATGCTTGCAAGTAAGTAGTGTTAATGCTGGAAGTTACCAATGCTGGAAGTTAGGAGAAAGCAGTGGCACAACTCCTTTTGCCTATTCTTCAGATTCTATTTACCAAGCAAGCTCTCATCTTGGGCTAAAAGCATGACTCAGACCTATGTGAAAAAGTATTTCAAGAAGCTCATGAGTCTTAATCATTATCCTCCACCAGATGTCAGGGAGCTCTCAAAGTTTTTCAGAGACAAAACTCCAGTTCTTAGCCATCTGCTCGGGACTAATTAAAATATGGTCTGGATAAGACAAAAATGTATGTTGAATAACTTAGCACAGAAGAAAAGAAGTGATAGCAAGACAACTTCTGTGAAACAATTAGCACCCTGCAGGCCACAAACATTCAAAGCTGTTGCTGCCATCCTTTTGCACAGTAATGTTAACAGGCCATCTTTTTGTCCCTGTGCTTGTGAGGAATGACTGTAAATGGTCCCATTACTTTCAATATCTAGCTACAGGCCCCAAAAATCCATTTTGGACAACCAAGGTTGGGCTGATCTGTGTTGATGGCTTTTGCATAACTTTGCTGCATGGTGGTGCAGGCTGGTATGGAAAAATGTTGTAGTTTGTCACAGTGCAAAAGAAGATGGTGGTTGTCATCATTGCCTAAAGGCAGGGAATGTACAAACAGCATCCAGGAAAAGGGAACAATTCCTGAAACAATTAATCTAGAAGAATTGCATTCAAAAACAGAGTAATGGAGGGATAGTTCTTCTCTAACAGGAGTTAAAGAAGAGGCTTTTGTCTTTAATGGTTAGTGATAAATAAAAAAATATACATCTTTATGAATACCTGAGACAGCAAGTAGTCATAATAGAAATCTTTGCATAAAATCCAGCTTCTAAGTGTAAAAATATAAAAAGTTGTTTAGCCTGGAGAAGAGGAGGCTCATGGGACACTTTATCACTCTCTTCAACTATTTGAAAGAAGAATGTAGCCAGGTGAGCGGTGGCTTTCTCCCAAGTTAAAAGCAATAGAATGAGAGAAAATGGCCTCAAGTTGCACCAGGGGAAGTTTAACTGGATATTAGAATTTTTTTTTTTCTTGGAAAGGGTTGTGAAATATAGAATAGGCTTTCCAGGGAAATGGAGTCACCATCTCTGGAAGTATTTAAAAGACATGTAGATGTGACACTTGGTGTGTAGTTTAATGGTGGACTTGGCCGTGCTGGGCTAATGGTTGAATTTCATGATCTCAAGGGTCTTTTTCAACCTAAACAATTCAATGATTCTATGGTTCTAAATAACTATTCAAAGTTAAAATAATCTGTACTATTCCATACAGTGGGCTAAAAAAAGAAATATAAATCACGGGGGATTCACGCTGAAATTTCATTCCGGTGACTCAGATACTTGTTTCCAGAAGAAGCCCCATACATAGAATGTACGATAAGAGGAATAAACTAATCATTTTTAAAACCTGTAAATTGTAGAGACTCATTTCCCCCTCCTCCCCTTATCTGCTTCACCAATGCCATCACAAAGCTATCACCCAGCAAGCAGAGAAGGTAGCACTGCAGAAAATATGTGCAAGGAATTGGAAAGCAGGTAATACGAAAAAATGTCATTATGCTATATAAAAATATATTTCTTTTGGGACATTCATATTAAAGTGACAGCTACATCCTAAGAAATATGGGATATTTTTCTAAAATGTGGAAGTTAAAAGTTTTTCTGCACGATTCTATCGAAACCTGAAAAAAACAGGCTTGATTTCTAGACTAGCTGATGAACGTATGTAGCAGTTTTCCAATTTGTGTTGTGGAGTGGTAAGACTCTGGCATAAAAGAGCAAAAATGGAAGAAATATTCGGTAGCTCTTGGGAAAAGCTGGTGTAAGGGCCAAAAAAGGGGAAATGAAGGAAAAGCTCTGCATTCCTGATGTGAGCTCTGGGCCTTTTTATTTGGATTCTGACTGATGAGGTTTCATACTTTCTACATGATCTTTCTCCTTAAGCTACAAATAGTTAAACCTAAAGGATTCAAAAGGCAAAAAATCATGTCTTACACTGTATGAGTGTTGTGATATATTTTATTATGTGAAGTTACAGCCTTAGCTAATTAGTTGACAAAAATACGTTTTTTAGAGCTTTTCCTCTGGATTTTTTTGTTTTTTTCTTTAGCTGCCTAGTAACAAAAGGCTTCAGGAGATGTTCATCAAGAGAACAATGACTATTTGGAGTATGCATTTTTCTTTTGAATCATCTTTTGAAGGGAAACTTACATATATCTTACCAAAACACTCCCGATGATTTCCCATGGGGAAAGGTTCACAGCTGCATGTGCTGCTTCTACAAAACTGCTTGTGTTTGGCTCTTTGGGGAACTAAAACTGAATAGATCAATTTCAAGGATACCTTGATGACTGGTAATGCATGAATATTGGGAAATACTCATCTGATTTAGGGTTTTGATGTTAATAACTGAGAAAAAAAGCAGATATATAAAAACCCAAACATTATGAGCTCATAAACATTTAGTCTCATGAACATATGAGTGAATTCAAGGGACAACATTGGGGAAGTGGGCTTATATAATACTTGCAGAGTTTTATTTCATTTCAATCCTCATCTATTCATGATCCTTCAGAGAATCCAAAGACATCAGTTTGGATCTGTGGGCTTTGTCATACCTACAGCTAAGTGATTAATTTGAAATTTGGAAGGACTTTCTGGTTGAGTCATAACCTCCAAAGGCGCCTCTTCTGCAATGCCAACAAACATTTCCACCTTCAGCATGCAGCCACATATTACCATAACACTGTGAACCTCCTGTTTGAGTCTGTCCAACATTTTCTGGCAATAGTAGCAGAAAAAAAACCAAAAAGGTTGCTTTTATTTTGCTTCATTTTCCTGTTCTGCTGTACAGTGTGGCCCCTGTGTCACTGGGTGGTGGGAAGTAACCAGGTGAGGTCTCCAGTACCCCATCCCAGGTGACACACTCAGTCAAGCCCTTCCCCAGCAGAAAAGATGGATTTCAAAATGTTTTTCCCTAACAGCTGCTTCTGCTGTGATTCAGCTAGGCAGGAGCTTGGTTAGACAGGTGTCTGGACCAGTTACCAGAGCCAAGGGTTGCAAGAAGTCCCAGCATACGCCTGTGCCCCGCAGGAGGGGACTTGTGTTTACAGCCATTGGTGAATAGAAGGCAGGGGCAGGTGCAGTGGCTCTCAGCTTGGGAGACCATGCTGTTTGTGGTGAGACTGGAGCCAAGGGCCTGCCTTGTTTGCCAAGGGTAGCCAGAAAACTCCCATGGACCTGGGGAGGCTGGGAAGAACCTGGGAAGTGCGGTTATTCTCAGCTCTCAGGAGGTGCCTCCAGATATCATCCCTAATTTCTTCAGCCTTTACTGTCTGTTCATTAAACCAATTTAATGTAGCCTTAAAGTGTAACTAGTATTAAGATCTGTTTCCTCTGCAGAGGGCAACAGGTCCCAGAAGTTGTCTTACCTGGGGGCACGTGATTCTGGAACCAAAAAGCCTCTCCATCACCATGGGATTCTTGCAACATACCAAGTTTGTTTTACAACTCAGAAAGGTGAGGTGTTGGTCAGAAAGAGGACAAAATGGCTGTTTTCCCACCACTAATGTCAAGGTAATGGCTAACATTTCCTTTTCCAGGAATACGGCTTACTTGTCTTCAGCTTCTTCTCTTGGTCTGCTCTAGAACTATTATAAAGGTGATTTCTATTACTTTATTAGTGACTCAGTGGCTTTAAAATGGGACTTTTACAATTATGTTATACTAATATCTAATGGTAAATGTTTTAGTTGAAACCTGAATCGTGTTGACATTTTGACTTCACCTCTGACTCAAATAATTAATACATTAAATGGGCACTGAAATATCATGAACATCCAGATTTGAAGTAAAGTTTCTTAAATTGAAAAAAAAATTGAGGCTAATTGAACATGACATATCTTTCAGAAATTTGAAGTAACAGCTCAGATGCACTGAATACCAACCCCCTTCCTTCTCCCAAGCACAAAAAGTATTTGTTTGTTTTAAACATCAAAATGTCATGAATGTGCCTTTTAACCACATTTGTTAAGAAATGCACTGAGCGGTGGTTAGAAGTAAACATGAGTTTTAAATGTTCTTAATTGTTTATCCTGCCCATTGTACAGTCTTGGAACTCATTCACCCCAAATGAGAAAACAAACTACAGTTATTTCCATGACTCACAAGCACTCAGAAAAAAAAGATATGGAGTGTTTAGATACTAATCTGAGATTTTCTTGCTCCTTGAGGTAAAAACATATTCACGGCCGGTAAAAAAAAAAACCACTTTGGTCAGCTCTAGTCATAAAGGTCTAGTAGTAATTGCATTCAGGAGCTCAAAATGTTGGTGTTGCTGTTGGCTCTCTCTGTTCTTGTACCCCAGTCTTGGTCTTTGCCATGTAATGGATAAGACATAATCAAGTTTTTCAGTAAGATAAATAGCCTGCTCTCCTCCTTTGACAGTTAAATAAGATTTAGGTGATATAGAGATCTTAAGATTTAGGGGACTAGAGATCTTTACTAGCTTTGTAATTTGAAAACAATTGCTAATAATGAACAGCTTTCTTACAAAACACACAAACCACTTTTCATTCCCATTCCTATACTACCAATGGAGTAAAAGATATCTGAAATGTCAAGAATGGTTTTCATTTAATCAATGTTAATATTTATTCATCAATTGAGGAATTTATTAAGGAACTGTCTCTAGAGGAAAGATGAGGGGGGAAGCTGATGCATCCTTTTGACTGTGAAGCCTTAGACAAGACGAGCATGCAGAGAACATGAAAGGGAGCAACAGCAAAGACAGAAACCCCAGTTCCATTTCTGGCATCTCCTATTCTCAGCTTCATTGCAAGCAAAATTAATGTGTAAAACACTTAAATCTGTTTTTCTGACTTTCTGCGATATCACAGGGTCATATGGAACTTTTAATGTCACCCATCTTATGGATTTCTGGGTCAAAAGCTCTGCTCACTGGCAAAAGATATAGACTAGGGCATGCTCAGAAGAACAAAAAAGTCAACTAATGCAATAAAGAAAAAGGAGCTGAGATGAGAGAGGATACTCAGATCTCCCACCACATTGAGGACACAGCTGTCTCTACAGGAGCTGGCAGCATCTTGCTGAACACCACGGCCGCTTCTGGATAGTTTCATATGGTCACCGAGGCCACCCCAGTCTGGGAACACCCAGGCCATTGGGCCTCTATGTTTTGGGGCTCAGTGACCTCTCCAAAACATACCTGGTACTCCCACATTTGAATATATGCTCCAGCATGTGACATCAACTTCTGCAGCTTTCTCAGCAAGGTTGGTGTAAAGGGAGCAGCAGAGGTGGGGCAGCATGGAGGTAGCAACCTTTGTTGACCTTAGCTGGATGACATCTTCCAGCCACATGTTTGTTGTCTGTTTTAATATTGGAAATGTTAGTTTGACCCACAATCATAACGTGGTTTTACAACTCTTGTCCTTTGTGTCCTACTGGTGTCCGATTTTTGGCAGAGTAAACTCCCCCCGTGCAGGCTGATCCATGCTGCCTGGAACAAACTGCTCTCTGAAACATGCCCAGGTTTTGTACTGAAGATGGTTCTGATGGTTCATCAGCCCTTTTTGGTTGCTGGCACCCTCTGGTTAAATGATATAAATATTTCAGTGAATCTCAAGAATCAACATCCAGGATAACAAATCTATGCCATTCCATTAACACATCTTCCTGCTTCGTGAACTGAACTGACAAAAAAAAAGGGGGAAATTACTTCTCTGTGTTTTGATCTCCCCAAAACAGCTGTATTTTAGCATACAGTTTTGACCCACAGATTTTCTCAACTTGCAATTACCTTATTTGATGCATGCAAGCTCAAGTTGTGGCTTAGAATGATTCTAGATTATCTACTTGAAGCATCTTTGCTATTAAAGTTCTGTACCACTTCCAGTTCCTACACACAAAGTACTATCTCCTTCTACTTTATTCAAGAATCAGTAAAAATATATGGATGGAAAAACCTAATATCACTACAGCTGAGACATGATCTCAGTATGTCTCCCTGCAATCATTCTCTTTATTTAGGCCAGCATGGAAGGAAGAAGGGTGGGGGATTTTGGACCCTTGCCGGGATACCTATTAAAGGCTAATTTATTCTTCATTATTTAACAGACAATGTTGAAAACACAAATTTCAGTGGGATAAAAAATGGTTTATGTAAGTAGCAGTGGGGAAACTCTGTGGTAAACCAAAGGTGAGACTAATCCCCTAACAGAGAGGAGTGAGTAATCACAGCTGAGTCAGAGAGAGCAGGGTTTCACTGAGTGCTGGGTGCATCCATGAGGAGCTGAGCATTTCTATTCCTGGTCACTACAGGAAAGGCAGGACCTATGTGAACACCACAACAATTTGAAGACAAGTGAAAGGGCTGCTTGAATTTCTAGTGAAACCGGACCAAGTGGCTATTTACTGTCTGTGTAATGAGAATTACCACTGAGCAATTTGTTACTGGGGGTAAAAATGCTCCATGTTAGTCCTGCAAAAAAAAAGCAAAAAAGAATCATCACTATACATTTCTTTAACAAGGCCAGATAACCTTTTCAAGAGTGCTATTAAGCCAGGAACAGCATGATCTAGAACAAGAGATGTATTTCCAATGCTCAGCTAAGATCGTGCCACTTTATAACTCTTGTTAAAGGTGTGCAACATCAGGAGAGAATTTAGTATGCCATTTCTCAGGGGAGCCATTTGCCTTATGGTATTTGCAGCTTGCATAAATAGAGGATGAGAGGGATGTTGATTCTGAATCTTTTTCCTAAGTATTAATACTGAAGAAAACAAAACAGGTGGGTGGCTAGGCCCCAGAGTGTGCTCAGAAGATTGCAAAGGGAAATAGTCTCCTTTAACATATCCATTTGCAAACTTCTGTCTAATGGGTTGTCCCTGGAAAGCAAAGGTGTGTTCCAAAGCAATATCAGATCCTTAGCTAGCTGTTGTCCCAACAAACTGGGAAGTCTCAGGCTGTTCCAGCAACTTGTCACTGTCAGAAAGGGGAGATTGTGTTTCCACCCTCTCCCAGCCTCAGTTACTCATGCCTGGCCCCAAATCGCAGTGGCTCACTGAATCCTTTGCTAAGCTGCACTGTCTCACTGGTTTGGCAGGGAGTGATGTGACAGGTTCTCCATGTGAGTGGCACAGAGGAAGGTCAGACACACTGGAGAAGCCAGAAGGAAGAGGAGGACGTGAGTGGTGTGACTCCAGCCTCAGTCACTAACATCCTCTGACATCTTGGCAGAGCAAACAAAACCTACTCTTTTCCTGGCTTCTTTTATTTTTAGAGAAGTAACGGCTTTAGACCTTCCCTTCTCCCTGTCCAACATCATGAGGGATGATGATGATGATGATGATGATGATGATGATGATGTGAACGCAACTTACCTGCTGGCTTCATTTGCTGGTGTGTCTGTGTAGGCTTCTAGCACTTCCCCTTGGATAGCTTGGGGTCTGTGTGCTCCCTGGCAGAGTTGTGGTGCTCGTTTACCTTCACAGCTCTTGAGGCTTATCTAGTCTTGAAAAAGCAAAAGGGTGAAAATAAATCATGCTACAGATTTCAGTCAGATGTTCACTTCTAAACAGAGGCTTGACGAATAATGCTCTATCACTATCAATGCACATTAGTGACCATATTGTTCAGTCTTGCATTTGGGAGTGCTTTCCAACTAAAAGCAAATCACTGAAAGAGACTTTCAAATTGGTTTCATTGAAGAAGAAGAAATGAAGGGAAGCTACTTGAGATCTGACAATAGCTGGAGTGATTTGTAAGCATGAAGCATGCAAGATAACATTTAATTAACGACGGCAAAAATAGAACATCACTTTGAATTTACGTAAGTTCTCTTGTTCTACATATGAGCAATGCCCTTTCTTTAAGTTCCTCTTTTCAGAAAAATGTATTAACCCTCCATTCCTGTAGATGATATAGCAGTCACAGGTTGGGCAGCATTTCTCCTCCCTTTTTTGAAGATTTCAATACTCACATGTAGGGTATCCAGACAGTATGTTCCAAAAAATCTCAATCGAATAATTTTCCCTTAAGCATCGAAAATGACTGTAAAGTAGAAGTTACAACTAAATTCTTGTATCTAGCTGTGCAGGAACTTGTTTATTAGCTGATGCATGAATTTGAAGCATCTCTGTGGCTTAATCAAGTGTTATGTCCAGAGCATATGGAGAAGCTGGGATGCCTGCAACTCAGGTGACAGTCCTGGCCCCCTGATCAGCAGAGCCAAACAGACAGGGTTTTGGCGCCAGTCGCCTGAGCCATTTGGGATACCTGGTGTTCCCAGGCACTGTTTCTCACTGATGACCAGTGAGAGGACTCTGACACTGTGGATGACTCCAGTTATTCAGAGGGTCTTGGCTCAGAGCATACCTCCCAGCCCCATTATCACCCCAGTGATTCCCATGGGTGGGATCCCACAGGCTCTACTCAGCACCCAGTGTGACAGTGTTGCTGTCTGCATCCAATTTCCATCCTGCATCTGAATGCCAGTGTTGAGAGACCACTGAAATGGTCATTAGGTTTGCTCCAAAACCCCCTCCAACCCCTCTGGCCTGCTGCATCTCCCTTTGTAGTGAAGCTGGGCAAGTTGCCTTTCTAAGGACACCATTCCTGCCCACCAGCTTTGAGAGTCAGCGATGGTGGGCTGATGACAGATCAGCAGCTGGTTAGTAGGACTGATAGTGCTGGACAGGGTGCCCACCTTATTCACCGCTCTTGCAATTCCCCTGTGATGGGAGAGGGTGTTTTAGACCTAGAATACAATTGGAAGGACCATATAAAGCTGAGTATCCAGATTATGGCCTCCCTGTCCATGGGGAGCTCTACCCTTCACTGGCTAAGGCCCTGAGAAACTTGGTGCAGCTATGAAGGAAGCACCCGGGTGATCTGCTGAGTCCTCTCCAGACAGAACACCTCTGAGGGGCTGGGCATTGCAGTGAGCACACGGCTCACTGGCATTGGAACACTTGGTTTTACTCCACTTTTGAGTTTTGCAGGCTTACTGCATACTGTACTACACCTCTGTAAATTAGAAAACATCAAAGAAACTATATTCCAATATGAAAAACAGCAGTAATTAGTAGTAGTAGTAAGCTGTACAGGAATTAGTAGTTAACCCACCAGTAATCAATAACTAATTATACATGGCAATTAATCAATTCTACAAGAACTATGAGCATAGGTGGAATCTATTTCTGTGATCTTATTATTCAGAATTAAGCTGTGCTCCAGTTTTTGTGGCAGTTGTTTTGAAGTTGCTGGCAGAACTGATGGCTTTTCAATGGTGGTGTCTCCTAATTGTACCCCTGGGTTGCAATGAATCAGCTTGGTCTTTTCCAAATTATTTTCCTTTTTGCATTTGATGCAATGCAGGCTCCATAATCTACTTGACTTTGATGTGTCCTCTGTAAAGTATGCAAATGCACGCTTGTCAGAATTTTCCCCTCCTGCTCCACTTTTCCTTAATAAGATGGTAAGAACAACTCTCCAAAGCAGCCAAGAGATGGGAAAAAACTCTGATGGATCACGCTCCTCAATTAGGCTGGTTTTGGATAAGAGCAAGCCACAACCACTGGGACAAATCCCCCAGGATTCAGACTAGTTCATTCTTCATTTTAGATTAGATCTTCTGAACACCGTTGCCACAGTATCCTCACCTCCCCACAGAATGGTACCATTTACTGCCTGTAGAGTTTGACAGCTCAGATGGGCTGGGAATGAGCAGGTTTCTTATTTTTGTGATCCCTGTTATCTGTGTTCAATCTAACCAGATTATGATAGTACACACAGAGCAATTCCCATGTTTTGTGAAGAATCTATTTCTAACATGAAAAATATTGTATTTGGACAGGTAGGGCTGATATAACTGTAGTGACAAATGGATCAGCCAAAACAAATCTCCTTCCAAAAATAGCTACATATTTGGATGTAATGAGATTATAAATGTGGGTGTCAGCTGCATTAAGAATGGACTTTATTATACAGGGATGGCTCTGTGAAGCTTTCCAGATTTACTTATTTTCTGCCTTTTATTTTGAGGATCCAATTCTTCCTGCTTCTAAGCAGGTTGTTTTGGTTTTTGTTTTGTTTTGTTTTGTTTTGTTTTGTTTTGTCATCTCCTCTACTTAAAGTAACCCAGTGTACTTGAACAGGAGTCTTTTTTCACCAGTTACACAAGTGATATTGCTTCCTCCCAAAGCTCCAAAGCTTCAGCTCAGCCCTGGAGCTTGCAGCAGCATGAAGACAAAGGATTCTTAGTACAATAAGAAACTGCCTATACATTCCCAAAGGGGAGGTTGGAGCTTGACTGATTAAACACTCAGAGACCCTGTTTGGTTACCACTTCATTTGGGATACTTCATTTTTGGCTTCCAATTGATTGGAATTTGGCAGAACTGTAGGAGGATTTATTGTAACTCAAATTCTATTGTGGCAGTGTAAGAAACATGCCTTATCAATCTCATTTGCCTTGCAAACTGGCCAAATTTCCATAGCAAAATATTTTTAAGAGAAACCAAAAACTTGGGTCTGTGTTTGGACCACCTTGGAAAGGTGTCCAGTTTAATGCTTAGTTTACTACAATACCTGAATTTGAGCAGGAATGAGACCAACAGCGGCTTAGAGATACTGTTGATATTTTGTCATGTCTTGTATCCTCACAGAAGAGACAACAAAGTGCTTTGAGCCTGCTTCTTGTCCTGTCTGACTGGTGTAGCCCTTGGGCCCAAAGAACTCATCAGAAGAGAATTTTTCCCTTGAAAATATAGACTTCTTAATTCAAAAGAAATCTTTCCAGAGAGGTTAGGTTTTGACTGTACCCCTATACACCTAGCTCCATTTTGAAGGGATTTTTGGGACCTGCAAAATGCAGATAGTTCTGATAGCAAGAAGTGCCTGGTTTGGGTTGCAGTAGGTGGCAGGCGTAGGTGGAGAAGCTGCATGTGTCCAGCTCTTGCTGAGCCACTCACCTCGTGTGGCTTCTCACCACCACAAGGGGTTTTGGACTGGGAAAAGCAAGATAGGATCAGCTGAGACACTCAGCAAGTACCCCCATCACCGTAACTGAACTTCTGACATCTGAACAGAAGAAGTCATCACCAACTCTTTGAGTTCTACCGTGCTGTACACATCTGCTGGTATCTGTCAGTTAATTAAAGCTGAGTTTTCCAAAGACAGTGATTGTTCTTCAGACAAATTATTATGATTTTGTATCATCTGCAGTTATGATAATTCTGTAAATTTTTTTTGTTGTTGTTGTGTGACAAGTACTCAGTCATCCCCTCTACTATTGTTTTAATAACTGAGCTTTATATAACGTTTTATTTAAATGCATTTCAGTGCCTGCCTTTATCTGCACATGTCCATGGTATGTGCAGTGGTCAGTGGGCCCTGATGATGGCCAGAGTGAATGATAGAGTAGCTTCTGCTGCTCTCCTCCACAAAAAAAGATCCCTCCTCAAGCACCTCCTCACGACCAGCAGTGGGAAGCATACCAGGATAGCACAAATCCTGCAGGAGAAGAGCCAAGATTATCGTCAATCAACAAGTGAGAGCCAGGCATGGCACCAGGGCAAAGGAGGAGAGCTAGTGTGCTGTGCCTGTGACCTTAAAGTTCAGAAGATGTTTCTTCTTCAGCTTTGGGGCATGTGAGTTCCTGACAGAAGCAATAAGGCATTCCTCATATGGCTTCTTCTCTAGGCCCTTTCTCTTCTTCATAGCCCTCCTCTGGATGCTCTCTAATAGCTTTATATTTTTCTTGAACTGTGACATCCAGAACTGCCTCCAGGACTCAAGGTGAGGCCGCTCCAGTGCAGAGCAGAGCAGAGCAGAGCAGAGCAGAGCGGAGCAGATCAGAGCAGAGCAGGACAATCCCCTCCCTTGCCCGGCTGGTGATGCTGTCCCTGATGTCCCCAGGACACAGGTGGCCCTCCTGGCTGCCAGGGCACAGTGGATGCCAAGTGGTGGGACATCCATAAGAAATGTGCCCTTCATGAAACAAGCATGATGTCTTGACTTTAAGGACATGCTTGGGGCTAGGGGCTCTTCAAAATGTGTGAGTCCTGATGAGGGATACTGAGCACCAATATATAGATGGAAGGCAAATTTTGTTTATAAATCTGCTTGCTTTCCTGTTGAGGGGGAAAGTTATAAAAAAACCTATTAGTCAACACTGTAATTGATGGTTTGATGGTAATTTGCAGCAGCACGGTACCATGAATATCAATTTTATTCAAAAGAATAGATAATGAAAACTTTTCATTTTGTAGTGACTCACGTGTAATACACTGCATTTCCTTTAATAGGAAATGATGTGCGTACAAAATCCATAGTTGCTATGATTAGTTGGTGCTGATCTTTAAAGATAAGAAGCAAAGTGGGGGGAAAAAATTGAAAACTGTGTCAATTTATCTACAAGAAAGTTACTCAGATACCATAAGTAATGAGTCTCTGAATAAAAATGACTAATGAATCACTTCCTTGAAGTATAATTTAGCTGTGTTTAGAACTGAGTAAGTACAGCTTTGAGGTCCTAAGAAGTGTGCATTTCATGAAGGCAAGTGAAATTTCTTAGAGCCACTAAAAATTAGCTTGATCTCTGTAACATAATTGGTACTACATATACTCCAGTGAAGGATAATGGAATCTAGAGCCTTTTGAACCCTATGTGAAAGAAATAATGTAGTCCCTGCAGATACATAAAATCTAATTGACATGTGAGGCCAGTGCAGTGTGATGGCGTAGGAGATGTATTTTAAATTTGTAAGAGCAGACATTGGGTGGGAAGGAGGTTATGCAGTCAAGCAGTTAATATGTTCTGCAAATCTACTTTTCTTACTTTTCAGCTTTTGTGGAACTCCTCCTTGACTGTTGATTGAAACTTCAGCACAGAGAAAGCAGGGCATGATTTCACAGACTCAATGTCAGAGCAGATATTTAGGAGATGTTTTAGAAGTTGCTTGAACTGCCGTTCAGAAAGACCAGACATGTCTTCCTCTGAGTGCTTATTTTCATTGTCAGTTGTGAAAGATAAAAATCAACATAATTTTAGCAGCAAAACTTCCAACTTTAAAAAGATATTGTTCATTGTTACAGGGAGTAGCACATTACTGCCAATAAATCAATGATTTTTTTTGTTGCTGCTTTATGAAGAAATTATCTAATTCTGGGAACATATGGTCACTTTACAAAGCAAAAAATCTGTGATCTGTAATTGTTCCATGTTGGTAGGTCCCGTAACAATGTTCCCCTTTCCATTGCCAAAAATCTTGTGACAAACCTTTTTCAGTTGACTGATTCTTTCAAATGCCTGGAGTCACTTCTCTAGGGACAGATTTTTTTCCCAGTACCTCCAGAATATTTCCATCTTCTCTTCTGAATAATTTTGACAACAAACACTCTGCACTCTCTATTAAATCTCTGCATTATAATTCACATATTTCATTTATACCTGGTATATATGGAAAGAAAAACCCCAACAATTCAGCTGAAGAATTATTGCATGGTTTTAGGTCAAAGAGTTTTCAATGTCAAATCTCAGTGGATTTGAGATTTTTAAGGGGGGAAATTCAACTTTCCTCTGAGCACTACATTATTTTTTCTGAACATCCACCCTGGATTTAATGTCGTTTCATGTCCTGTATCCCTCTGTCTTTGAAGAGTTTTTTTTGCAGTTAGAATTGTTGATTACTTCCTTTCCCTGCAGACAACAATTCTTGACGGTAGGCTCTTTAGTAGCTTTTGTGGTGCTAAAGAGTTTTCCAGTCACTGCTTAAGTGTTGGCTCACCTATCAGTTCAAGGCTTGTTGTTTTCTTTCCAAGCCTAGCACAGTGCTCTTGTGCCATGTGCTGTTGTGGTATCATGACCCCTTTTATATCACTTCCCTAAAAAAAAGTCAGTGGTGATGCCAAGTAAAAAAGATGAAGAAAACTGGTTTATTCTCAGACATCAGAGTCTGCACTAACACTGTTACTCACACCTTTCCCCAAGGATTTTTTGGGTTTTAGCATTAATTGTGAGATTTGATGATTTTGCCTGCAGTGATGGATGACAGGATGTCTAAATACTGGACATACACCTTTGTTATCAAAGCCAACATTTCAAAATGCTTCCTCTTCAAAGAATTTTATTACATTTTTATCATTAGGGGCTTGATTACTTCATTTGTTCTTAGGGGGCTTTCCATTTCTTGTCATCCTCCAGGCTACAACCTTGTTAATTGATAAGTGCTTTCCTTGTTTCTTTCAACAGATGTTCAAGTTATTCACCTATTTCTAATCCTGGGGTTTTTTTTACTCATTTGCAAAATTTCCATTTGCCTTGTTTTTTATTTTTCTTCTTGCAGTGCTTTTATTGTCTATAAAAATTTTTTTCCACTTATGAGGATACTTATTTCCTTATTTCTGCAGTACTAAACCCTTGAGGATTCATGCCATTTGACATCTAAGAGCTGACTTCTTGTGACTGAAATTCTGCAACTCCTGTAATGATGAGGGCCTCCAAAAATGCGTATGCACAGATTGAAGTGACTTGATTTTCTGCATGAGGTAGGTGTTAAAGCACAGACCAGAGAATGCCTGGTTGTCTGGGATCCAGGTTTGTCTAAGACAGTCATCAGAGAGGACTGATAGAGGAGTGATACCATTGATGGTGCTGCCTAAATTTATGTTGAGTAGAAGAGAGCCAGTTCTAAGAAAACCACTATGTACTGGAGTACTTTACATGAAACAGGATGAACAGGAAGTGCTGCCCATCATATACTGTCTTTTTCATTTTCCTTTATTTATAACAATGTTTTCTTACTAATAAAGTCCACTTCTGTACAACATGGAAGGTGAAATCTCAAATCTCTTAGCATTAAGAATCTTTTCTACAAGGCCTTGGTGTTTTGGAGGTATTTAAGCCATGTTAGCATTGAAAAAAAAGTACTAGGGGAAGCTGAAAGGTGGAAAATCCCACTATGAAACTGCATGAAGCAAAAGACTCTGAGTTCACCTTCACTAGTGACTTAGTCCTCACAATTGGATCTGAAATATGTTGTTGAAGTTTCATCTCCTCTGTTTCCTAGTGACCAAGGTGTAGTGTTTTAAAGACTTCTACATCTCCCCACTTTGAGGGGAGGCATATGAATGGGAACACTTTGACATAAGAGCTTATTCCCAAATGGCACAATGCAGAAGCTGCCCTGGTTCATTGAAGGGTGCTCAGAAAAGGCTGGTGGGACTAATCGCAGTTAGGGCCACCCTGACAGTTACATGCACCCAGAAAGGATGAACTGAGCAAGATGTCTGGGAACAGAGATGCTCTGTCACTTCAAGTTTTCTCAGAAAAAAAGTTTTCATTGAGCCCTGTTTTTTCTCTCCCTGACTGACCAAATCAGTGGCCTTCTGTGATGGAGTAACTATATCAGTAGACAAGGGAAGGGTTACAGATATTATTTATCTGGTCTTCTATAAAGCCTTTGACACAGTCCCCCCACAACATCCTTCTCTCCAAATTGGAGACAACGATTTTATGGGTGGATTGTTAGGTGATGAAGATTGGCTTGATAGTCACATCCAGAGTGTAGAGTCAATGGCTCAGAGTCCCAGTGTATGTCAGTGACACATGGCGTCCCCCAAGGGCCTGTACTGGGACCAGTGTGGTTTAATATCTTCATTAATGTCACAGATGAGGGGATCAAGTGCACCCTCAGCAAATTTGCAGANCAGTGGCAGGGTAAGAGACATGGATTGAAACTGATAGTTAGTTTAGGTTGGGTATTAGGAAGGAAATCTGTTCTGTGAGGGTGGTGAGACACTGAAACAGGTTGCCCAAGGAAGTTGTGGATGCCCCATCCCTGAAAGTGTTCAAGGCCAGGCTGGATGGAGTTCTAGGCAACCTGGTCTAGTGGAAGGTGTTCCTGCCCACAGCAGAAGGGTTAGAACTATATGACATTTAAGGTCCCTTCAAATTCAGGCCATTCTATGATTTGAGGATTGTAGGATGTGATGTTTCTGATGTTGGGTGGTGACACCAACACTGCCAGCACTTCAGCACAACTCGGAAAGCCCACAGTGATTTGTGTGAGGCTGGAGCAGGGATGTAGTAGCCAAGAACCCCCCAGTCAGAGCCACCAGTACTTCTGTCTGCTTTCCTTGGAATGAAGTGAAACATTCCCACAATCCACATTTTTCCCATAAACATAGCCCTGCTGGGGTGGATACACTCACCCGCGTCTGACCAGTCTGCCAAAGAATCCATCTGTTCATGAGTCAGTCACAAAAGCAGGGATTCCAAAGGCAAAAGAGGGAGAGTCGAGGCATCCTGTGGTTTTCACCCCCTTCAGCCACAGAGATTAACTGCAGAGCTGCTGAATAATCAAGACACTTGATTATGGATTAATGACTGTGAGATTAAGAGCCATAATTTAGACTGAAGATTTCAGGAAAGCAGCTGGATTAATTAGGTTTCATCATTAATTGAGCCCTGGAGGAGGAACAGTTTACTCCTGTTACTGGCAGGTACCACTTCCTGAAAACATACCAATCAGACCTTGCTCTCAAAGCTAGGACACAGCTCTGGTCCTCTACTGTGCTTGTGCTTCCCGGAGTTCTTCAAGGCTGACACTCCTTTCCTGGAAAGGCCTGGAAAAAATAAATCTATATTTTTGTATCCTTGCCTTCACAGAGCAGCAGGACACCTGACCAAAAAATCTGAAAGAGGGAAGGTACCAGTATGCATACTTCTGAAACCTATTCTGTGTGGAAGGAAAAACAGCCTAGAGAAACCAAATTTTTGCTCATAATAGTTCACAGTTTTTCAGCAACACATATTAAAAATTTTCATTTCCAGAAAACTGCACAAGACTTAGGAAGTTTTATCAGTATGTTAAAAGATCTCTTCAGAAAGAATCCAACATAAGAACTCTTTGCCAACTCTTTGAATGTATTTATTTATGTTTGGATTTGTGTGAGGAAGTCTCATGCTATAAATTTTTATTAAAAACATGTCATTAGAAATAAATAGTACATTTATAGTCATAAGTAAAACAGTAGTTTGTAAGCACACGAATGTTTGGCTTCCTCTTACAAAACAGGAATTGTATTTCACCTTTTTTTTTTGTTGTTTATTTGTTTATACTTGATATAAAAGGATAAAGCTGCTGCATGAAGTTTATAGTTATTGTGGGTTTAACATATCCCCAGACTAGTGTTTTTGTCTATTTTCCTAATAATATTGATACAGGAAAAATACGCTTCTATTCTTGCTATTGATTTTCGATATGGTAAATGAGCTTAAACATTGCAGAAACAATATAATGATAATAACAAAGATTAATACATTTGTTGCTTTTTCTTGCTTGCTGATGGAAATGACTGATTTGTATGACAAAAGAATTATGCTTACAGAAAGGCTTGACACGACCAGCTAGTTAAAGGAAAAAATACATTATTATAGAACTTTATCTTCATTAGCTATGTGAAGATGCATGTCTTGGTTTCTCAGATACTAGGAAAGCAGAATTCCTCAATGCTGTTCTCCTTTCTTGTTTCTGTTTCCTGCAGATCCAGCTGATGATACTCAAATGTCACACGGTTGATGTGTTTGCCGCTGGAGACCATTCGCAGCACAGTGTTGTCACAGCCAATCTTCATTTGGGCTATTTAGGGAAAAGAGATATATGGGGGCTATAAAGACACATTTATATGAGAGAAAGTGAGGGAAAAGAGGTATATAATGGTGGGAATTATGAAGCACCAATGCACGCAGTTTTGGAAATAAAGCGAATTCATGTGTCATGATGACCTGCTGGTGGTGATATTGCTGATTAACTTTTGTGTTTGTTAGTTTTGCTTTACAATGCTTGGGTATTTAATCAAGTATCCTTCCCTCATCCAAATGCTACTCCATGTCTATGTGCTACTGTTAGATACCCTGAGTGATGGTAGGATAAGGCACTCTAAGGTAAGGATAAGGTAAGGATAATGCCACTCTATCCTGGAGACAGCCAAAATTAGCAACGTCAAAATATTTCCCATTAGAGGGACACTCTTCACAGGAACAAAGGCACGTGAGAGTCCCATCAAGACAAACTCAAATAGTAGTGCCTAGAATGTGGTCCCACTCTGAGGGAAATCGAGTGTCACTAACTGCTGTTTTAGGCAAGCCATTTGAGCGAAGGATTGGCAAAACCCCTTTGTTTGGGGAGCCTGGGGGAATTTCCTCACTTGAAGAGAAATCTGGTATGTCACTGGGAGAGCAGGAGCTGCTGAGATGGATTTTCACTTCCTTCACACCACCAGAAGAACACGTTTTAATCTCATTCCAGTGCTCAGTATTACCATTCAACAGCAGCATTTACCAGTTAAATCTTTGAAAAGTGCCTGGAGTGTTAAGCTGTGGTGTGAGGAAAGGCAAGGGAAACCACAAGGGCCAGGCAACTTCCTGCCCTGCAGGTCTGAAAATGCCACTTCTCCAGTGCCCTGTTGGTACTTCTGAGATATGACAGGTGTGCCACAGAGGTTAGTCTGTCATATCACTGCCACAATTTGCAGTCTGCTATTGAATATTAGGGAAACTGGAAGTTCTTATTTTTATGGGGAGAAAGAAGGCACTGGACCAGCATGATATTGAAAAAGGTTCAGAGCCCAGCAGGTTCAAAGTATAGAATGGGAACTGTAAGGCTTTGGGGGTATGTGTTACACCTGCAGCAGAAAAGGTCTTGGGAACACTCAGTAAATGAGAGAAAAGCTCTTTAACTGAAAATGTAACAATCTGCCTTTGTTTATTGTGAATTTCCAGACCTTTTTATATGCTGACATTCTAATATTTATTTTTGTCATAGGACAAGAATTTTTAAAATATGTCTAATTCAGCCTTGTCATAATGATTACTAAAGGGGCAAATGAAGGTGGTCATGGGTGTGTTGTAACACATAGCCAAACCACAGGCTTTATCTCTTATGTTCTGCTAAATGTGAAGTGCACCAGTCTATCAGGAAGTGCAGATGTGTGGAGGGGTCTCTGCATGTCTTATTATGGTTAATTATTTTATTATGTGGAGGTAATTGGAAGAAGTTCTTACCAGACCCATGAAAAGAGTGACAGAGGTCAGCTAGTGGAAACATCTTGGATGGGTCTAAGCCAGCTCCTCCAAGAAGCTCTACAAAATCTCCCACTCCTGCACAGCTTGCAGATGGATTCTTAAAAAGGCATAGGACAAAAGTTATTTACCATTCATATTCAAAATGTAGCAGTTCTGCAGACATTATTTCAGCTAACAATAGGCTTTAGAAATCCCCTGTGCTTAGAGCTGTGTGAAATCAGTTTCCTGAGCACTACTACCTTGATTTGACATTAGTAAGTTAATTTTCTTAAGGCGTTTCAAAGAAAGACCTAAGTAGACTCTGAAAATTACTGACAAGTAGAAAAGGTGTTGATTCAATTGCATTTAATGCAGATAAGCAATCTGGTTCTGGATGCTTAAACATGTAATCAAATTAATGCAGGCATGGGCTGTATGTATGCCTATATTCAGCTGGCAGGCAGGAGCTTCAGTTCCGCTATATCATATTCGTTCCTAAAAAATGCTAAAATGTACCATTGTGGCAAAGTTCAATTAAGGTAGAAATTAACAAAAAGAGTAGGGTTTTTTTCTGAAAGCAATGGCTTACTGTATATTAAACCCTCAATTTTCCTGAAATTAATGCTGTTTGCCAAAAATATCTTGCATGGATACCTTGAGGACCTTTGGGCTGTCATCTCTATGCTGCTATTTAAATGCCTGGTTTCTTTACCTTCCTTTGCTGTTGTCCTTTTCTGCTCACCATTGAATAAGTCAACTAATTCTCTTGCCCATCTCTCAAAACCTGGCTTGTTCAGACACTGGCAATGTCCTTGAAGAACTCAGGCTGTCAGACTCACTGGCAGGAGAAAACAAATTTCCTTGCTCTATTCTTCTGAATATTCTGGAATTGGCACCTTCCTGCACCTCCCAGGCACAGGTATCACCAATAGCTCCTGTCCTCTTCTGTTGGTTTGTCACCAAGCACCAAATACCCCAGATCAGAGCAGAGAATGCTCAGCATATGGAGCAGGCAATCAGTTGTGAGCATGTTTGTATTTTGTCTGCGATAATACCTTTCTATCTAGTGGCTCCTTTCTCTCTTTGGAGTGTTTTCTGCTTTCATTAACTTAAATACAGACAGCTCTCTGAGAAAGTGCTCCTTTCTTTATAGTGAAATCCTTACCCTTTGTTATGGCAAGCAATTGTTACATTCATTAATGGTACTTTGCATAATTTGGCTGCCATTGCAACATTACAGAGACAATAGTGACAGAGACAGCCCCAGCTCTCCTCTCTGGGAGAAACCAGAGCCCTCAGTGTGCACATAAGAGGTCCAGAACACCGACGCCTGAGCAGCCAGTGGCACAGCCTATCCCTGCTTCACCCCTTCCCTCTTCTGTGCCCACAAAAATTGCACATGCTAATATTTTCTTAGGAAACAAAGACCTTACCTTTAAAAAGAGACCATTTAAATGTCCCAGGATAAGATCAGATATTTTTATCACCACTGGGTAGATTATGGAGAAGCTGCAGTTTCTGTGCTGGTGAGGAATGACCATGGTAAACCTTCCTGAGGGGGTCTGAGAGATGACATTGCAAGCTAGGACACAGGAAAAGGTACAAGAGTTACTTGTCCAGTCATCACTGCATGTAGCAAAACTACATAATTACAGTATAGAAAAAGCAGAGATAGTTTAATTACTGTGAGTTACAACCAAATGCTGAAAAAAAAAAACTGTGCCATTTTCTGATGTTCTTGCATAGCATTTGTTCCTTAAAAATTCCCTCCCCATTTTTTTACTATATAGCATGAGGTCTGGCAGAACCTGAGGTTGAACAGTCAATAGAAGAGCTCACACCTGAAATCTGTACATCAGGGGCTCATGCTGTCCATGTCTCATACAGTTTGCCAGTTTGAAGGAGGCTAAACATAGGTGGAGGGAGGGACTGTGTTTAGTTTTGACGGCTTATTGCCTGATATTGCCAGCAACTTCCTAAATCCTATTCTGCTCCTCTGAACCGGAGTTCCTTACACTGCAAAATATCTCATTGAAATGAGAGCATGATTTTGTCTTCAAGTTCGAACTCAAGAGTTCAGGTAAAGGATTAACTTATCTTCTACGGGAGCAACCCAAGGGATCCTTGACATAGATCTGGAGTCCTGCAGTTGCTTTAGCAGGACAGTGACAGACACCAGCCATCTCCAGCAGTTGAATACAATAATCACATCCATTGGCATGAAGCCACACCAGGGTGGGGACCTAGCTTGCAGGCCCAAGTCTGAATAATTCAGAGTAAAGACACAGCAGACATACTGTCACTGTTTTTTTGTTTTGGAGGCTTTTTTTGGGGGGAGTTTTATTTGGGGTTTTTTTTTGGTTTTTTTTTTCTTTTGTTGCTTTTGGGGGGTTTGTTTGTTATTTGGGTGGGAGTTTTGTTTGTTTGTTTTTGTTTTATGTGTTTGTTCTGTTTTTGTTTTGTTTAGTCACTTTAAGTAGTTAGGAGATAAATCAGACTGGCCTGAACAATAATTATTAAATGTCCTGTCCTCTCTGGAGAACACAATTCAAGTGAGGTACTGGAATAGGTTGCCCAGTCAAGTTGTGGGCACCCCACTGCTGGAAGAGTTCACGATCAGGTTGGATAAGGCCCTGGATAACCTGATGTAGCGGGTGGCATTCCTGGCCATGGTGGGGGGCGTTGAGATGATCCTTATGATCTCTTTCAACTCAAGCTGTTCTGCAATTCTATGATAATTTGTGCCTTGCCAGCTCAGAGGCTTAGGCAAAGAACTTGCAGATAGATCTCTGTGATCGTGTATCTCTCATAACTATCACATAATCATTCAATACACTGATTTATTTTACTGTTGATCTTTTTCAAATATTTTTTCCTCATTGTTTACCCAGATCTAGAAAATGCTGAGATTGAAGTTGCTCAATTAATACTATTTGTTCTAGCTAAATGTGTTGGAACATGCCAATATTAGATTGGGAGGGAACTTATTTGAAAGAAAGAGCCTTATGGTCTTGCATATTGAAGCCTGTGTGATCTCTTAAGCTCCTTTGTTCTCTTGAGACACACACACGGAGCCTGAATCCAGCCTGCAGGCGTGCAGGTACACAGGGCTCCCCCTGCCTTACCGCAGCCATGTCAGTGCAGACAACCACAGGCAGAAAACAGTGCAAAGCAACACATTCTCTGCTTCCTGCCTCAAATTCAAGCCCCTTTAGTGGCATGAAATGCAGACTTACGGAAGAGATTGCTGCTTTTCTTGACTGTGACAGTAAATCCATTGCCCGGTAGCTGAATCCTGAAGAAGATCATTGCCACGTTCTGTGATGATCTGATGCTCCTCTGGATATTCCCACTTTCACAGAAGTCTACATATCTTTGAGAAGTGGTGAGAGGATGGTCCAAGGAACTGGGAAATTTCTCTCCCTTGAGTATCCATCCATCAAACACCTACAGAGGTTCAATAATGTAAGACGAGGTTTTGCTTAATACTCTTGTTAACGGAGAACAGAAACATGAAGTATACAGATACTCTTTACTTTTGACACCATATAACCTGCTCAAAGCCACAAACTGAAAACAAAAATTCATTGTATTTATTGATTTCCTAAAATTTAACTAATTATTCATGCTTCAATGGATGTTTAGGAAAGGGATTTTAATGTTGTTTTAATCTCCTTCAGGTGACAACTTTTGTTACCTACTTTTTTTTTGAGGGAAGTATCTCTTTTTTCTTCAGCATCATCACATTCCTTTTTTCTTTTTTTATTTTTTTTTTTTGCAATTGCATTGTTACGATGAGGAGTTTTTGACTAGCTTAATTTGGATGCTTTACAGCTTGTCATTAATGGTCCCGGTGGTCTTGCAGAGATATTGGAATACAAAACCTTTGGGGAGGAATTATTGGCAGAGGTATTGCTCTCACTCGTGTCAGCTATTTTACCTCATCCTAACCACTAGAAAACAAAACAAATCCTGCATTATTTATCTGGACTTTAAGCATCAGCTTCTACAAATCCTTCCTTCATAACAAAAAAGCAACACTTTTCCCTCACCATCTTCATATCAGCAGTAGAAATACGTATTAGTTCTAGCATAGATACGCAGCTGCTTGCCTTGCTGTTTCAATTCCCTCCTAGCTGCTCTCACACGGCAATTCCTTGAACACTTCAGTCAATACTCCCAAAATTCAAGGACCATGTTCAGCCGTTGCTTCAGTCAATAATTCTGATGTGAGACTTCCTGATTAAAAAAACATGAGGATCTGTCTCTGGATTTGCCAGAACTGTAAGTT
This sequence comes from Hypocryptadius cinnamomeus, assembly GCA_013400635.1. Classification (NCBI taxonomy): domain Eukaryota; kingdom Metazoa; phylum Chordata; class Aves; order Passeriformes; family Zosteropidae; genus Hypocryptadius; species Hypocryptadius cinnamomeus. The sequence goes on from VYZP01040454.1 coordinate 37,460, forward strand.
TCTGAAGTAATGGGATGCAGGTGCTCAAATTACACTAGGGAAAAGCTGCCTGTATATATATATAGAGAGAGAGAGCAATATAATAGAGAAGTTTGGGACACCATTACCAAAGAAAGGAAAGTTCAATAAAACATAAAAATATCTTGGCATTTTCCTAGCTTCCATGAGTGACCATAAGTGCAGGTACAAAATCCTTACCCCCACAAGAGACTGAAATCAGCCTCCCTGTAGCCACATGGGAGAGATCTCAGCCAGATATGGAATGGAAGGACAGAATTCTGACCAGGATGCAAGGAAAGCGCTGAAGGGCAGCTTTCCTCCTTCACCCTGTTCCTGGGCCTCTGCTTGCCCCTAGATGGGATGTGTTCTGTTCTGTGCCCTGCCAGTTCAGCACAAAGGGCAAAGTGCAAGGTGAAGGGAGCCAGGGACCACCGAGCCTCCCCTTCTCTACTTGACTGAGTTCAGACCTTGGTGAATACTCCTGCCTGCCAGAGAAATGTGCTAGTAAAGTTTTTCTACCCTGGAATATAAATGGCTCTGAGTCATGAGCCTCTTTCTGTTCAGAGCCGATGTCCTGAAGAGTTCTAGCGGGGAAATTTTAAAGAAAGCCTGCAATGATCCACTCACTCTTAATCTGATGCTAAACGACCCGAGAGCAGAGGTCCAGGAGCAGTAACAGCCATCCAGAGACCTGTGTCATTATCTGCTGGGCTTATGTGATTCACAGTGCAATGAGTAAATCCTACTGACTAAATTTTCAGCCATCCACCTGCGTGTGGACACTCCATAGAGCAGCTTCTGGAAAAGTTCAGAAGAGCCAGTACTGTAAGCTGGAGAGGGATCCTCATCCTGCATCTGACTTTGCTTTAGAGGAGTGGTGATGGGAGGACACATACTCAGAGTGCCTCTGGGAGGAGAAAGAGCCATCCCAGAGGCGGTTGCTTTGCGAAAGCCTGTTTTGTACACACAAACACACACGACACATAGATGTGCACACGCACTCGCCCGCCCCTTGCACACGCAGCAAACACCTCGCAAGTCAGGAGAGCAGAGACTTGCTGCTTCTTACCTTCAGGAAGTCCCCCCCTTGGCAGTCGATGTTTACGAAGTCATAGCGTATTGTGATGAGCTCCTCGGGCTCCCCGATGAAGAAGGTTGCGCAGTGCAGCTGTGGCTGGTCTGCCGTGAAGGTGAACTGCCCCTCTATACTCAGCATGTCAATGCACCCTGGAGAAGCAGGGACAAAGGGCTGCTGCCTCTGCCTGCTCTGGAGGAAGACCCTGTGCCAGCTCCCACTGTGCAGGGAAGGAGAGGGGTAGGAGAGGCCCCCCCCGCACTGGGATCCGGCTGGCAGTGAGGACAGGGAGAGCCAGCTGAAGCAATTAGGAGCCTGCTGAGCATCAGAGGATAAATAGTAACTGGCAGGTGTGAGCACAAACGTGCGGCAGGGGGGATGATGTATCAATGCATCTCTGAGCGGAAAACTCCATGTGTATATATGCACAACAGCACAAACACTATTCTTTCACATTTCTCTCCAGTCACAGCTGCTACATCTGCCCCATCCCTTGGCAATGTGACCCTGCCTAGGGGCACGGGTGGGGAATCCCCATCCTACTGCAGTTCTTTGGGACCATTAACTATCCACCCCAGCCCTCTGCCTTAAACCACAGGTTTCTGCGTGTTTAGTGCTTTGTCCTTCTTTCCCCTAGTCTTGCAAAAAGCTCCTGCAGCTCTGTTACTCCCAATTAGCCCCTTTACCTCCCTGAGGTACCCCCAGGATTCTCCCAGCTGCCAGCAGTCCCTACTAGAGCACCAAAGAAACTCACGGAGCGACCGCCGGTAGATCTGTCCTGCCGACAGCTCTCGCTTCAGATCTTCACTGAGTAGTAGGAAGGGGTCATCCTCACCAGCATCTCTCACCTGGTTAAAGATGGAGGGCAAAAAGAGTCTGGGGCAAAGTGAAATGCAGCTCTCTCCCTGTACCTCTCAAGAACAGGCACAGCATACTAAGTCCCCCTCCAGAAACAGTGCAGCTGTGGAAGAGACCGGGCAGAAAGCTGCCAACCTGCAGCAGAGGGGAAATAAATCTGGGATCTAAGAGGTGAGCCCAGCAGCTATGTGCACTGAGAGTTTCTTAAATCCTCAGCAAAATTGCTGAGCACAAATAAATAGAGGGGTAGTACAGAATACATGGGACTGTTGCATTAATGTTACCCAGGTGTAAGTTTAATGCAGGAGAAGTGGGAATAGGAAAGAGAGAGAGAATAAAGCACAATGCTTGAAAGGTGAGAGCAGAAGTTAGAAGACAGCAGCTAAAAGCACAGTGAGGTGTTTAATCATCAGCCCTATTGCTCACCTCTAGGTATCTGGTTTCTCCTTTGGAAGCTGCCAGGAAGATGAGAACGAGGTGGCATTGAAACTGGAAAGCAAACGGCATGCTGACACCTCCTCTGGCGGCCGGCCCCCTGTGGCCAAGTTTCTCCGGGTCTGTGCCGGTATGCAGGAGCCGCTGGGGTGTCTTGGAGCGACTCTTTTTATAGAGCTGTTGGGAGGGGAGGCACTTGGTCCCCGTACTGATAGGGTAACCCATGGTAACTGAATTCCTCTCACAGTGACACAGTACGTGGGCATGACAAGGGTCCAAATTGCAGCCACAAATTTTCAAGGCGGTTGAATTCCCCTCTCTGGCAGATGTCTTTCCACCTAATCTATCTGGTGGAATAGCTGAAAACCTCTGGGGCAGAGAGCCCATCCCTGTGCATATGGGGCACTCATACACTGTGTTTATTTCCGTTTATTCCAAAGCAAGCAATGAGGAGCATCCCTCCCTCCTCCTGGGGCAGTCGCGGGGTATTTCAGACCTGCAGGGCTTTCTGCCTGCCTTCTGCTGCTCTGTGATACGCAGCTCTCTGCCTGTGCCGGGTGCTTCCTGCTGGCCAGGCCTGGGTGGGCACCTCTGTGTCCCAAGCAGGTTTGCTGCCTGTGCCAGCATCCCTCCAGGGCTCTGCAGCAAGCACACAGGCAAAACCAGACAGCTCTTCCCACCAAAATCAGCTTTCATACAGAAATTATGAAAACTTGGTCTTGCCAAGGGCATATTCACCACAGAACTCCTGATACTGCTTCAGCCTTCACCCTCAAGTGAAACCTGAGAGCACCTTTAAAAGCTGAGCGGTGAGTACTAAAAATCCGGAACTCAGCAGAGGTATTAGGTGTAGGGTATATGTATGAAATCCATTGGAGTTACAAGTTTTGTTGGAAAACTGCAGGGTTTAGTCCCAATTTGCATTAGAGGGTGGCTGGAACATTGATCATGAAGGTGAGAGGGGCCTGGGGAGGCCATGAGGATCAGAAGGGGCTACAGAGAAGCCCAGCCTTACTTGCTATCCTTTTGCTCTCTCTCTAAAGAGATTGATAAGGTTAAAATTATAACTTGACTCCTCTAATCCCAAATTCTGGCTGCAGTGCCCCAGTTTGCCCTGCTAGTCCCCAGCCTACACCTCAGACACTTGAGTGTTGAGGAACATTCAGTGCAGGGAGCTGGGTGTGCAGCTGCAGTGAGAGCTGCAGATGGAGGTTTGGGGGGCCGCAGTCCGAGCCCAAAGTAAGAGGCTGTGAACTGCCAACCTTTTGAATTCCAGAAAGCCCAGGGACCTGTGGCACCAGCCAGGTGACCAGACACTTGGAGATACAGCACGAGTCGAGGACTCAGCTGGAAGATCACAGACCTTTGCATACATAGAGCATGAGGGTGTAAAAGCCCAGGCATTCCTTTGTTCAGGGTCCTTCTCTGGAGGCACTAGCTCAAGGTTTCTATTTTGTTGCTGCACCATTATAAAATTACCCAAAGGACACAGAAGTCTGAGGCTCTGCTGTGAGAAATCTGGGTTTGAACCAGTGAGGAAAGCTGGTCTGCCTGAGTGAGTGTGGGATGTGTAGGGAGTTGAGTGGGGACCCATCGGCTCTCTGGAGCTGCCTGCTATGAAGGGGCTTGGATCCCAGCAGTTAAAGGCTCTCATGGTGGGAGTGTGACTGCCTGAGTGCCTCCTGAATGGTCAGACTGGGACATTATCTTGCTGTGAGTCCTTGAAGATCATCCGTGAAGGACAGCATGTTTGATTGTGTGTAAATTTGTTACTGAAGATTTCAGATTTCAGAATTCAACTCCAAAAATTAGCAAAGGACACATGGCACTGCAGGTAAAATATTATGACTCTGTTAAACCAGATGTGGGGTGATCTACTCAGAATGAAACATACAGCAGTGATGCCACCATAGTTTAAACTTTTGTCTATGAATAGCTGAGATCTGGGCTTAGCACAACATTCACTGGTGGAAGAAAAGCAGGAAGCTCCACAGCCTGGAGGACACCCTGGCAGATGGAGTGAGGGTGCTGTCCTTCTCCAATAAACAAGGTGGTGGGAGGGACAATAGGTGCCACCTCCATATCTGCAGTAATTTACTGCTCACACAGAGCCTAAGGGGACTTTGAAATTCCTATGCAACACCTGGGAGTTTGTTATGAATATACAGATATTCTGTGTAACATTGGTGCAAAAGCTGAACTCTGATACCCTTCGCTGTTGATGTGGAACTTAATTTTAACAGAGGTGCTAAGTTGTTCCCCCCTCCCCCGCCACTTTTCAGCTCTGGGCTCAGCGGGAGCTGATGAAGCACGATGACCTCCTGACCAGCCTCATCACAAAGCCCCCAGCGCCTGGGGCAACTCTCTGTGTCTTCAAACACAGGGCTGTCCTCAGCCCCTAGTCTCATATGCCTTCTTTTGTGCAGCTCTAATGCTTGGGGAGGACGAGTGTTTGGGATGGAATAGGGAGTCACACTCAAAGAGATGCAGCTGCTGCTGGTGGCTGGGGCTCTGCTGCCTCAGGTGGAGCTCAAGCAGATCGATCCCCAAAAGGGACCACTCAAAGGGGAAAGAGGGGGTTCATCTCCTAGCCCTGCATCCCTGCTGACAGAGGGTGAGAGAGGATGTGAGGCCATCTTCTCACTCAACTCTGCTGCCTCCTCAGTGTATCACAGGTCCCCTTCCCCTCTGCCCTCCCTTTGCCTGCTGCAGCACTGCTTTTGTTAAAAGCCACTTGCAGAAACTGAGATTCTCAGGAGATGAGAATGTGACTAACAAAGCAAAGAAAAATCACTTTGAATCGGGTTCAAAGCACCCCTGCAGCATTTCAGAACGGAAAAGCACCTCCAATGTGATACAAACCCTTGGTGAATGAGGAGAGTGTCATTTTTCTTTCATGGAGTTGAGTCATGATAGCACTCTGAAGGACAAATTTTTTTGTTAATATCAAATTGTTTAGCACAGTAAAATGCCTTCCCAGTGACACCTTTTCACAGGCTAAATAATCCAGTTGATTGGCACCTTCATCTGCTAACTACTGTCAGTTCCCCTGGGAGCAGCCCCTTTCCCTGGCAGAAATGATGGAAAGCCATGGTGCTGGTTAGAGTCTGGGCTGAGTGCAGGGCATCACTCACTGCTCTGCTGCAGCTCAAGATGGTACTGTTTAGGCACCCCAGCCTCTGCAGAACCTTGGGCTGTTAAAGCAGTGCTCATGGGTGGGCTTTTCAGAAATATGCTTTGGAGGACCTGCCTTTCTCACTCGTGCTCAAAGCTTGTAGGTGTCTTGTCAACTATTACAGAAAAGAAGAAATCCCAGCTGTAGTTAGAAGTGGAGAAAATAAAGCTGAATAAAGAAAGTAGTGAAACAAACTCCATTTACCCTCCCCCACGGTGATCAAATCATGCTCTGTCCTATAATACAGATGGTAAATGGAGCTTCTTCTCATAAAAAGTAAAAGTAGTTGTCACAGGAAGAATACACAAGAAGTGCTCGGTAGTGAGATTTCTTAGTGAGGAGTGCTTGAGCTACAGACAATCCTTAGGAATTCCTCTCTGTAGCAAAGAGGGGGACAGGGGTTATGAACCCTTTTGGCTCTGAAAAAGTGTCCCATGGGTGCCCATCTTTTCTTACACCTCAGCTGCAGCCTAACTTCTTGCACAAGCGGCTTGAGCAGACCAAACCCCTCACTAGCATCAGGGTCTTAAACATGAGTTAATATTTTCTATATAGACACAGTCCCAAGCAAGCTTCACACCACAGGGATCAGCCTGGCTGCTGCATGTCCCATGGAGGCTCCCCTGCTTGTCTATGTCTGGTGGTTTCCTGAACTGAGAGGAGCAGCAGTGAGACTGCAGTACAACTGCTCCAGGGAAGAGGAGCAGTCCTGCCTCAGGCACTCCGTCCTCAGCTGTTCGTGCTGATTTCTCACTACTGCTCAGTGCTGGCTGAAGAGATGCCATGTGGGGTCATGCACAGTGTGAGGCATATGACTGGACTTTAAACTTCATATCGTGTCAGCTGCTAAACATTGTGCTGAGCCACATTTATTTCCCTTATGCTTTTTCCCACTCTAACTGAGAATTCATTCAGGGGTTAGCTTTTCATTTCCTTCATGGTGTCTGTGAGATGCAGTACTAGTCATTCCTGTCTTGTTATCATGTGTCTGCAGGTCTCATAACAATGTCAGTTCTTTGAAGAGTAGGAGATTGCTACACATTACTTCTACTTTACTACACATGTTCAACTGTTTGTGAACCCTTCAGTATATTGTTTCTGAACAATGGGGTCAGTTAGCCCAGATTAAGGTGAGAAAGAAATCTAGTGTCTCTACAGTGTCACAACTGCTACAGTGAAGGCTAAATTTTTTGTCCCATCTTTGCTAAATCACAATCAGTCACTGTTTTGAAATAGCACCACAGAAAAGAAAGCAAGGGGAAGACTGTACAGCAAATCACAGTCTTGAAAGCCATTAGGAAACCATGTCTTTGATACAGACATGTACAAGATTTCACTTCAAACTCTGTCTGAGCAGAAGACAAATGTGTAAGAAGCTCCTGTTCCTGGATCAGTTTAAGCACCTGGACTATGGACATACAATAGGTAAGATAGAATTCAGCATGGCTAAAGTAAATTGACCCTGTCAATGGTTTGAAGATATGTCCTTTTGCAAGAACCCAGTCAGAGTTGCAATGACAGCTTAAGGAGAGCATTTCCAGCAGAAACACAAAGTCTGAAATCGTATTTTCTGCTTCAATCCTTTACTCTTGTGTTTGTTGCAATTTCAGGCAGGTGTCCCAATAGCCCATGAGGACTCCTCCCTCTGTAATCAGTCTGCATCTCCATCACTGACTTCTGTTGCTACCTGTCTGCCTCAGCCTTGTGCTGTGTATGACAAGCCTCTTCCAAACCTCACCACACATCTCTCTGTAACACCACTTCCATTACTTCTCTGTGTGTGTCTAAATTTGGTTTAAATAGAGCTAAACTTTCCGTAAGGTGAAGTAAGAGTGGCTTGTTAACTCTGGGCAGTTTGACACAAGAGATGGTGTGATTTGTCACGTTAAGTGGCTCAGAGGGATGACAAACGCATGTGATTTATGGACTGAAAGCCTATCAGCATTGTGCAGGTTGACGATAAGTGTTGCATTAACTCTATTTATGGCATTGGCTAAAAGCAAAGATTGTGAAACTCGCAGTTTTGCGGGTTACAAATAATCAAGCAAACATTATATTCAGACACTGAGATTACCCTGAGGGCAGTTATCACTACCAGCTCTGCCTGTGAGTCAACCAGCTTCTACACAAAGCAGTAAGGGCCAAGAAGTGGGAGAAAAGTTTTTTCTCAGGAAGGAGAAAAGAGATATGAGAACAGATGACTGGAAAAAGCACATGCCATTGCTCTGGTGTTAGGAGAGGTGCCAGATGTTTCTTGAGCTGTTTAATTTTAGTGTGGACTTTCCTCCTCTGTGGATCCTTTAAACAGAATCTCTGCCCTCAAGGGTTGCTGCAAGAAGGCCTCAACACCAGAGCTGCACACAGGTGTCGGCATGGCCCCCAGGCAGTCTCTTTGAGCCCATAATATTTGCATTTGCCAGCTGCAGTAGCTACTGTGATCAGTACCAGTGCCCTCACAGAAGAACAGTCTCTTTTCCAAAACATGGCACAGTTACTGCATCTAGACTTTGCTTGGAAGTGTAACCCTCATGGCCCAGGTCACATCCTCTAGATCTCCTTTCCCACGGCTGCAACTTTCTCCCAGTGACCCTCCCCAAAGCAAAAGCCCCTGTTCCTTCTCTCCTAAATTTCCTGTTCAGTTTGGGGCTACAAGAACATTCGTCACTTTGTTTTCAAAGCTGAGCCAGTTTATTACACAGAATATAATCTCAGATGTGTTGTATTTTCACATATCATGTTTCAAAATTTGTTTAATCTCTGAAGTACAAACTTTACCTTTGACAAAGCAGCACTTTCCTAAGTTATATTTTAAGGTGGTTTGGTTTTTTTTATCCAAGAAGGATAAGAATTTCTTAGCCGAAGGGACTCTCCCTGAGGAAAATCATTATCATCCAGAAAAAACTGTAATTCAACAAAATTCTGGTAGTGTTAGACATCACAGTAATGAACCCAACTTCAGAAACACTGTGAACTGTTACACAATTCAGGCAGTCAGTATGAGTCAGATAAGAGATGTCAGCATACCCAACATAATGGTATATTTATCCTTTCAACTGCTCCCTCTGCGTAGTCCTTTGTTTTTCATGTGTGTGATTCCTTACCAGTCATCCCCAGTACTGTGCAGTCTGCAGTGCCAATTTGACCAGTTAGGCTCCAAATGCTTTTAAATGAAGGTACAGGAATATCTTGTGTTAGTATAAAAATCTCATATGTTGAAGGACCTTGGCTCACCTGGTCAGCATCTGTCCACCTCCTGACATCTAAAGGCAGCTTCATCTTTGCTAGCAATGTTACAGAACATCTTTAGCTCAAGTGCAGTAATGGGCTTTTTCATTTCAAACATAAACTATTTTCCTTCTTGCAATGCTACTCCTAGGGCACTAAAAGTGACCAAAGAAATCCCTCCTCTGAGAGAGAGGTTTTTCCTGAAACCGCAGAATTCGGTCATTAGTGCAAGGGCAAAACCAATTTTGCTTTCATCTACCAAAGGCATCAGTAGTTCAATGGGATGGAACTCTCCAGCCCTGTGTCTCATCCAGACACATCACTCAGCCACAGGGATCTGTTTGCTACCGCCACTCGATGTCCCCAGCCAGAGCTGAGGAATTTACATCTTTCTGCAGCAGTCTCAACTTCTCACCATTTTTCTACTCCAAAACAACAGTAAGTAGGGCTCCAGGTTGTTCAGTCGCTTTTCTGCCCTTTATAACTTGTTCTACACATGGATCTTTTTCCTGCCATACCTTTATTCTGTAGTGCTTTTCGGAGTTCATGCAACTACTGGGAATGTAAAATCAAAGCAACACATGGAGTTTTAAGGCAGAGTCCACTGACTGATATTGAAAGCTATACTATGGCGATTGCTCTGCACCCCATGCAGTCAAACAGGATTTGAGAGGGCAGCTTAGACTTTAAAGCAAATGTGTAACAGGAACATTTTCCACTGATTTTCCCCCAAAGACTTGGGCTCTGAGTAACTACTTCTTCTGTCTTCCTCTTTGCTGTCTTGTTGCAATATTTGCAGTTTTATAGACATGTCCTTATTTAGCCAACCAGCTTACAGAAACACAACTTTCCATTGAAGGCTAATTTAGAGTCTCAAGCACATGTTCTCAGCTGCTGCAAAATTATGCCACTGAGTGCAATAGGCTCTGTCATTTTACATCAGCTGAGAATCTGCTTGCAAGGGCAAAATAAGTGGATGCAGCTGCAGTTCTCTTCCTTGGGAGTTGCCCCTTATACACAACTGATAGCAGGTGGCTGAGAGCTGGTATTTAAAAATGACAAGTTTTTTGGTGTTTCTTTTTTTTAAAATATTTTTGCTGAAGTTCATTCATGTGCTCTCTTTGATGGCTGCCCGGTCTACAGCCCACCATCCTCCAGCTCAGAGGAAAGGATGTGGACAGAATTAATTTAGAAAATGGATTTCCAGATCATAAATTAAACATTCTCTCTCATGCCATATCATGTGGCAGAAGAAAGATCAAATTAAAAATGTTACCCCTTTTTTCTTCAAATAATACAGTGCTATTCAACAGACGTAATTATCCCTAAAGACACATGCAATAATTGATGGCCTGTCAATCAAAGCCCTTATTAGACATGCACATGATGTCACATCACAGTCTAAATCTTAATCTAAATCTAAATCTTCCTGCCAGTCAAAAACCTTTATATAGATTCATTTGATTTCAGATACAAATTTTGTGTGCGACCTTTTACCCAATCTTTTCAAGGCTGTGATCAGAGAGGAACTGGATCTTTTATGTGTGCTGTTGAGCTCCTATGATGGACTCTGTTCCTGACAGTTTTTCTTCTGCCCCATCCTGCTTTGTGCTCTAGCATGGAGCCTGGAAAAGTGGCTGAGGAACCTGGGGTGGACCTGCATTGCTACAATTGGTGGACAGCAATTAATAACATTACTAGCTACTGGAAACATTATCTGTTCTGCTGGGGTCTCCAGCGGTCACTTCTCTTTCCCTTCTCACAATGCCAGGCAACTTTGTCTCTCACCTTTACAGAGAGGAAACAGTGTTGTGGAAGATGGTTATCCCATTGAACTTGATGCCTTCCACACTGCTTGGGATTATTATCCTACTCCCACACCTTCCATTGAAAGGTGGCGCCTTCCTGCTGGACCTCGCTGGTAAGTCACAGCTGGGAGGCATAGCTCCATTACAAACTCCTTGTCTTCATGGTGGTGCCATGCACAGCTCTTTGGGATTGGTAGTTGGGTAACAAATCTGAAGAAGTTATAAATTTATGAACAGGTAATCCATCAAGCTTTGTGTTTCACAGGCACTTCAAATCTCTTTTGAACTGAAAAAAAAGCAAATGGCAGAGTCTGAGGCTTTCAAGATAATGGAATTTATCTTCCGCAAATCTGCTCTTTAGATGTCAAGCAAAGCAATTTCACAATACATAGAAAAGATCTTGTCTGGCATTGTTGTATTTTTATTGGTCTTTGATGTAACTTCAAAATATTAGGCCATGTTTTGGTGTTCAATTTTCTATAGGTTTTTAAGACAGTCTGATACAACAAATGGAAAAAATGTCTGTAATTAGACATCATTCCTAACGCTGAGGCACTCTGGAGAAAGCCACAAGCTTTCTTGATCTGCAAGTAAAACTTCAAAGTGCTCCCTAGATCCATGAACTACAGAAAGGCTTGAAGTCAGCAGGAAAATATCAGTAAACAATAAGAAAAAAATCCTGCCTTCAGGTTTGAAAGAGAGAATGAAAACCCAAAAAGGTTCACATCTGCAGGACATCGAGTTCATAGTGAGGTTGGCCTTGTATGCACCCTCTTGCATAGCCAATGCCAGTGGTTTCAATTCCATTTTCCTTCTTGAGGAGTGCTTACAGAACAGAGGATTGCTCACGGTTTTTTCTGGCTGAGAGGCAATTCAAAACCTTCAGGTGATCCTCATATATCTTTCTTAGAAGTGATGTCTACTGGAACAAATAATGTTCTAATGGAGCATTAGTTGGCTCCTGCAGGAGAGGAGTGAGAGAGGGCCACTGGTGCAGTGGATCAGCCCATAGCTAGCCCAAGAATAGGATGGCTAGTTTTACCCCAGGGCCCCATATTGTGTCAAGGCTTTGTGGGTTTGAGCTTTCGAATATGTTTTGTGCATTTTCTTACTTTTCTGCTTGGTTTCCAGTCTTTGTACAAAAAGGTTTCTTCTGACAGAACAGAGTTTAACATTTGTCTTTGCAGTTAAAACAGCAACAAAGAAACACTTAACAAGACAAGCTAAAAACAGTGATTTATGAGGTTTTATGAAACTTTGTTGGAAAAAAGATAATTTGAGTCATTCTCTTCTGATTCTCCCGCAGCTCATCTGCAAGTAAGCCCCTTCCACAGAGCAGTTAGGATGCACACAATTTTTTGAATATACCCCTAGTAAATTCAGCTGATGAGATGGCTCCACTGGCCCTCTCCACCGCAGCAACAACTCTTGCTGCCTGACTCCAGGGCAAATTGTTGCTGCCAGCTGTGACCCAGCATAATTCTGCTATGCACATGGGCTGCTACATGTACAAGGGTTCGTCAGTGATGGGCTTCTTTCTGGAGCTTCTTTCCAGAAAGATTCTTGTTCAAATTTTTTAAAGAAGGAACTGGTTTTTACTGGGATAACCTTACTCCTTTTAGATTGGAGTTGAAGCTTTAAACAGCTCTTCTTTCACTTTCCCTTGGAGGACAGGGAAAGGCTTAGTGGCTAGCAACAGTCTGGGGCCCATGAGAAACCATAAAAATGGGCTTATGTTTTCTGGCTGATACTTTTGCCATCCTAGTGCAACACTTGCAATGATATTGAGGTGCATGACATTAAAGGGGACAAAAAGTTGTCCAGTTGTTGCCAGTTTTACTTTTGTACTTTTGCCATGTTGGTCTAGAAAATATTTTGTGAATCCTGTATAACTTTGTTGCTGAAGGGTTAAAGCATGCTGTGGCACGTCACCATTGCAAAGTTTGCTTTTCTTCTGGGATAACATGATTTGGTGGTGGCCCCATTCTTAGGATGATGTCTGCCCCTTGTTACATTTATTACACCCTGCAAAATCTCTTGCATATAATAAATTACATATTCTTAATCATATGCAATTTCATACAAATGTACACATTACTAATTGATGTTTGGATGCCTGGGAAGGAGAGACAAGTGAACTACATCCCTCAAATGTTGCCTAGCAGGGCACATCTTCATTGGGGAGCATTTTTTTAATCATGTCTTACACAAACAGAAAATCTTCATTTAGTTCAGATGCCCTTTATTATAGTTTGAAGTTACCAGCAAAATAACAAGGAAATAAGAGAGCTCTCCATGCAGAAAAAAAAGCCACAATACCCTGCCACTGAGGACTTGTAGGGCTTCAGAAGTACGCTTAATTCAAACAGGAGTGTGTAAATACTCTTAACTCAACCCAAGAGCAAGCTAACACTGGCAGGGGCTGGCCTACTCTCTATTTACCTCCCCATGGGGCTCAGGGAGCCCCTGCTTCCACACAGGGTGAGATCAGTGTAAGATGAAATAATTGTTTTTCCATAAGATGACTCACATTACAAAGTTGTACCCTGGAATGTCATCATTAAATCTTCCACTAGTGGTCCTAAAAGTCCTCCTTTTAACCATGCCAAAGTAGTCAAAGCAGAAGGCATTTACATATTTCCCCCAAAGACCCAATCCTTCCATCAGCCCTCCAAGCAATTTGCTGACTAAATCCTCTATGTATTTGAGTAATTTATGATACGAATGAATTCATTTATGCCAAGTGAAGAGGTTGACTACTGGGATGCAGCAATGCCAACAGAACAAAATTGAAGCTGGAAACAGGAGGAAATGAACCCATAACAATGGCAAGCAGTATTGTATGCTCCAGCAGCAAGAGACAGCTGTGACCACCTCTGAAATATGAGTGTGGGGAGCAGCAGCTAACAAAGGTTTTAGAATAAGCAGAACTGAGCTAAAAAGAATCTGGTGGTTTTAAGCTGCAAAATAAGATTATTATGAAATCACTGAAAACTAAATTGCAAGTGTTACGTCTCATTTCAAAGTTTTTACATTCAAAAAGTATATAAGTAACATTCCTATGTCTTTTACTTTCCACTGACATTGAAGAAATGGAAGTCTCAACTTGTTCCAAATGATCTGTGACCCCAAGCCCTTGACCTGGGCAACTGATGAAGGCATGTTACAGACGCATGGAGTGCAAAGACTGGAAATATTACACATCTCAAGTAGTGTAAGCTGGCTGTGGTCCAGCTTACGCCAGCTGCTGATTAGGTCCATAAATGTTTAGACCAGTAACAGTTGGAGGAATTATGGTTTACATTCACTAAACACCAATGA
>VYZP01040455.1:0-21230 GCA_013400635.1 Hypocryptadius cinnamomeus
TCCCAGGCTGCTCCAAGCCCCATCCCACCTGCCTTGATGTACATGAAGTTGTGAGTGGTATCAAATCTTGCAGTTCCCTGTGTCATCTTCACTTGGTTCTCCTCAGAAACAGTGGGGCTCATGCCTGGGTAAAGTCTGAGCAGGAATTTTTGGAAAGGAGGCCACAGCCCTACTTTCCTCTGGAGCAGAGTTAGTGCTTGTGCCTTCACCTTTACAGTTTTTGTCATTCTGGTCTGCCTGGCAATGGTATTTCATGTCTGACATTACTTTAATAATAAAAATAAAAAAGAGGAAAAGATTTCTTGATAACTGTGTATATATTTGATACGATCTCCTTTTACTGAGAGTAAGGCCATTGGAGGAACGGGTTATCTCTGGGCTGCAAACCACCATTCTATTAGTCTGTTTGAAGTTATCTAGAAAGTCTGTGTGAAATATAGCCTCCTTCTTTCCCTCCCTCTCAACCTTCCTTCCCCTTAAATATATTTTCAGTCCCAGAAAAAACCAAGGCTGTACTGCAATACAGAAACATTGTTTAAAGGGTCTTTACTCCAAGGTTTTATTTTCAGCCCTCCTGGTAAATGGGGCTGGTCCAGCTCGATTCTAACCTTTATGCAAATTTAACGATAATTCAGCACAATATTTATAAGATTCAGAGTTAATTAAATCCCAGTGGAGATCAGACCCTGTATGACCTCATTACAGTTATACACAACTGCCTAATTTCCCCGAACAACCGCCGAGTGGAGGGTGTGCTAATTTAGGGAATGTATGGACATGTGTACTGTCTAGATGTCTGTCTGTGCAGCCCGAGTGGCAGCACCACTGCTCCTCCCTGTAACCAGCTCCTACTGAAAATCACATTAGCTTTTGTTAATAGACTCTTTTTTTTGTTCCGCTGGATCTTTAATCGATAGAAATAAAATTAAAGAGACATTAATTATCAAGCCTTGAGTTCCTGAGCTGGAAGGCATTTCAGCAATGCAAAGTATTATTGCTATTAATTTTATTAGATAGGCTTCATTTTCTTCCCTACATAATGAAGAATTTAGGTGGATTTCACCTGTGTGCAAAGGGGCTGGCTCAAGGCCTCTTGCATCGCTTCAGTCTTATCTGGGAGGCTGCAGAGAAAGGTCTGAATGATTCATGGGAGCCAGGATGGGAAGTTGCCATCTGTGAGCAGCTGAAAATTAAATCAATCTTTGTGTCCTTCAGTGCACATGGGCTGGTATGTACAGGCACACATATGTACATGCAAACATGGGGGGAGTTAATTCCCTTTATTCCCTTTTTAATCTGAATCCTCCTTATGATCTTTTATGTTTAGTCTTTAGGGGTCTTGTCTGTTATTGCCATGGACACAGTGAGGATGGGAGTGGCTATTTCTCAAGAGAATGTTCGTAGAAAAAGCTTCATATAAGAGAGCAGGAAGGACAAAATTTATTTGCCTATAGTGTAATCCAAGGGGGACTGAAAAAAACATTCTTTAATGGTCAATAGGTTTCACTGTATTTGGATTAATTTCATTTTGGACACAACTTCAATACTTCTTTTCCTTTGGAAATGAAACACTATTATCTAGTAAAAATAAGGAATTTCAATGTTTTGAATTCTCTCATGAAAAAGGAATTGCTCACGGGTCTTTTTTTTTTGGTGTGGTGGTGTCTTTTTGGTGGGAAAAAAACCCATCAGGAGTGACTACAACTATCTGTTTTCAATCTAAAAACATCCTTATTTTCATAATCATATTCAGAACTGAATCTTTAGGTTTGATAAATATTAAAAAATCCCCCTTGAGTTTTTTTGTTTGTTGGTCGGTTAGTTTAGTTTTCTTTTAGTGGTTTTTTTTCCCCATTTCCTTTACTCATGAAAGGGACCAACAGTAGAAACATGAGTTTCTGCTTTGTCAACATGGGTTGGCACTTCCGGCACGTAAATATTTTCAGCATTTTGCCCACAACGCACACATCCATATCCCCAGCAGCAATCCCTGTGCCATGAGGAGTCAGCAGCACATGGACAAAGTTCTCACAGAGCTCCCAAAACAAATCCTGTTCTGGAGTCTGCAGAACAGCATCATTCCTGTGTGTAACAGCAGACACAAGGAAATAAAGCAGCAGTGAATGATCTCCTCTTGCACCAGGGAATGGACAGCATTCCCCATCAGCTCTTCCTTATTATTGCATCCGAGGATGCCTGAGTCAGATGAAAGGGAAATAAAATGAACATGTTTTTGATGATCACCAATGACACAGGCAGAGATACAGCAAACAGAGTGGCAGGGCCTGTGCAGAGCAGTGACTGACAGGACCTCTGATCTCCGTGCCCACAACTCTGTGTGATGGGGAGGCAGCTGCAATCTGTTCTGTTTAATGTGAGCTCTGCACAGCCCTCGGGCTATTTGTAAGCTGCCAGGGAGCTTTGTATGCACAAAGTTTGGGCATCTTGCTGAATTTCATGGCTCTAGCTGTGCTGCAGGGCTTGACGGTTTAAAGGATAGAAAGGGGTGGGAAGTTTCTTAAATTGCCTTCTGCCAAATTAAGAACAGTGCCCATATGCAGGTCAGGACTGGTTGGTGAATGGGGATTGCAAACTGTGATGTTTGTTCCCTTCCTCCAGGAACAAATGAAACGAAAAAGTGGTTCTGTGCTTGGGATGCAAAGTGCCAGGGAAAGACCAGTGGATGGAGGATATCATCAACATTACCAGACACACACTAAAACCAAAGCAAAAAGCCCATCAGGCCAGAGAGGACAAAGTATCTTTAACATAGGAGCCCCTTTAAGAGCTTTCTGAAGGCCTGTGGGGATTTTGTGGTGGTTGAGGTTTTTGGGGGGTTTGCTTTACTTTTCCTTCAGAGTTGCTCTAGTTCATTAATTTTTAACAATTTATCGGTATGGGAAGATAAATCCCCTGCAGTCCCTTTTAATATATTTTCTTCTTCTTTTCAAGTAAATGATTGATGAGTATCAATCTAATTGTTCAATGCCGAGTGGTTGCTAATGTAGGGCCCCTGTTGCCTGAGGGTCCCTACCATGGTTTATAACCCTGTGCAGATTGTCTGGTTAAGATCTTAAGTAGCCAAAGCTGTAAAAGTTTATGTCTGTGGGTGGGTAGGGGAGTAGAGAGCTCACAAGTAAGCAAGGCACATTTCCATTAATCATTTTGGCTGCTGGATTGGGCAATACATTCCCGTCTATGCAAGCTGGGTGGAGAAGAGTTTCTCTGTGTTAGTATTTGCCTCTGGCAAACAGGATCCAGAGCTGTGGTGCCATGTGGAAGGAGACTCATGGAGGAGGAAGTGTTGTCTGGTGGTGGTGGCACAGGGCAGGGCTGGCTGCTCTGTGTTCACCCTGCTGTGGCTTTGCTGCCTTACACCAAACATGAGTTTGGTCACCCCCAGGGATTACTGAGCTCCAGTGTGACAGGGACTCATGGACACTCAACAGCCCTGCTGTGGCCTTCCCACTGTTCAGGCTCCTTGAATTTGGGTGCCACCATCACTCTGGAATTAGCAATATTCCCTGGATGTCCAGGGACAGACAAGAGCCCCTTTTGGTAGGTGCTGAACCAAGACAGTGCCTGTCAGGACCTCACCATTCAGGAGATGAGAGCAGCTGGACGCACAGACAGGAGCACACGGGGAAGTGACGGGCACGGGGCTGGCCCAGCCCTCTGCAGGTGTCTGCACACACCAGCCATGCTCTGCTCTCAGGTGGGTTTGGGTTTCATTTGGGATCTTGGGTCTGTAAGGAAGAGGAACTGCAGAACTTCACAGAGTGTGAGAGGTCCCACCACCACTGCAGGTCCAGGTGTGCAAGCCCCACACTCACAGTGGGAGCTGTCGTGGCTCCATAAGGCTGGGCTGGACAGCCATGGGGTACTAAATTAAACAATATATAATCTAATGTCTTCACAAGGCTTTATAAGGCAAAGCTGAGATAAAAAAAGGCTTGGACATCTTCGTGACAGGTAATGCTATGGAGATGCCAGTACAGATTCTTACACTTCAGACTGGCAATGTGTGAGTAGAAGCAAAAATAAAGTGAAAACAAATATTGTCTGGTGTTTCTTTATGTTTGGAAATTTCCAATACTTATGTTTTTAATTGCTTCTAGCTACAGGTCTGTGATATGTTTTAAAATTAGATAATGAAACACCCAAAGCTCCCCAACAGCATAGAACTGAGTTTTGCTTTTCAAAATCTGCATCAAATTCTTGAAGTAATCTATATTTTTAATAAATACAGAAAGTTTCTCTGGTATTAAGATACCTCTTATTGGAACTATGTATTTTGTTCATTTTTTCTACAAAGAAAGAATTATTTTCACCACTAACACAACAGCTGAGATACCTATCCATAATGCCATCTGGCACCTCTGTATTGTAGGATTTTACATTTTCAGACTTGTATATTGATTGATTCCTTCACATTTAATTTGTCTCTCGGTTTTTCAATATTTTTGTTCCACTTCTCTGAACAGGATACTAACACCCCATCCCATTTTCACTCACTGAAGGTCCCCAAGTGAAGCCATGACTTTCCAGTTTCTGAGATCTGTCCTGAGACCTCTAAACTGGGTTACCTCATACTGCCCCGAGGTGGGAAGTGATCTCATATGGCTAAGGGACAGAAGCAGAAACAACTTTATAGGTGGCAAAGGAAACACTAAAAAAAATCCATTTGTGGGCACATATTCTCTTCAAACAGATGAGGCAATTAAAGGAGAAAAACTGACAACAAAGGAGAAGCAGAGTCTACTAACATTTGCTCAGTGTGAATCTTGGATTTCTCTGTGGGAGTTATTTAAATTTACACCAGTGAGGGCGGCAGCAGAAGTGGCTTTCCACAGCCGGTGCCCCACATCTCCCTGTGCTGTAAATTAACCTGCTTTCCCGGTGACTTCACTGCACCAGCTCCCCGGGGCAATCACTGCCCTGACAGAGCTAAGCTTGGTGTCTGGGGCTGCTTCCCCAGCCCTGCCTCTGGACAAGGTTTTAGGAGTGATTAATTCCTCTGTAGCACTCGGGGCTTTGCCTGGACAAACAGCCCTGTTTGCTCACGTGAGATGGATTGCAGCCTCCAGACCCTGTGCTTTGCCTGGGGGGTGAGGGCAGGGCTGCTTTGCTGTTTGGAGAGTCTTCTTTGAGAGGTCTAAATTACAAAACTGTTCATTTTGTTTAAAGAAAGATTATGATCTCTGGAAGAAATACAGTACTGGCAGCAACAATGTACAAAGTGCTCAGAAACATTTGGGATATTGGACCTAACAGAAAAACCCCTCCCAATCCCTGCACCAGCCTCAGTGCAAGCATCGACTTACCCAGAGCCACAGAGTATTTGGGAAATGGAAATCTTCAAAGATAAACAATTGGTTTAATATTTTGACATTTGTTATGTGGCCACTATCAATGTCTTGATTTTGGCACTGCCAGGGAGAGCTGTGCTGGATCATACCTGTCTGGAGAGCAGGGGGGGCTCAGCACACGGTGGGAGCCCTGGGCTTGGGCAGTGGGGACATGGTGGGCTTGGTCAGCAGTGACATGGTGGGTTTGGGCAGTGGGGACACACAGGGCTCAGGCAGTGGGGACACAGTGGGTTTGGGCAGTGGGGACATGGTGGGTTTGGGCAGTGGGGACACAGTAGATTTGGTCAGCGGTGACATGAGGGGTTTGGGCAGTGGGGTCACAATGGGTTTGGGCAGTGGGGACACATGGGGTTCAGGCAGTGGGGACACAGTGGGTTTGGGTAGCGGGGACATGGTGGGTTTGGGCAGTGGGGACACACAGGGCTCAGGCAGTGGGGACACAGTGGGTTTGGGCAGTGGGGACACAGTGGTGACACTGGGGGTTCTAGCAGAGGTGGCACAGTAGAATTGGGCAGTGGACACAGGGGTTTGGGCAGAGGTGACACAGGGGGTTCTGGCAAAGGTGGCACTGTGGAATTGGGCAGTGGACACAGGGGTTTGGGTAGGGGTGACATTGTGGGTTTGAGCAGCAGTGACAGTGAGTTCAGTCAGCAGTGACATGGTGGGTGTGGACAGTGGGGACACAGCGGGTTCTGGCAGAGGTGACATGGGGCTTTGGGCAGCAGTGACACGGTGGGTTTGCCAGGAATGTTACTGTCATCCTCCCTCCAGCCTGATGAGGAGTTTGTGATATACAGAACCCAACCATGTACCAGTGCAGGCAAATGTTATAGGTTTATGAGGAGAGTGATTAAAAATGTATCAAAGAGGCTTGTAAAGCTTATGGTTCAAGTTAACTGTATGAAGTAAACAGCCTTTAAGTGTCTCCTGGGACTGTGACAGATAGTCTGTGGGTGTTACTGCAACATGGTACTAGTGATTGTTCTGGCCATCCCAAACTAATCACCATCTGTGTGTATGAGCCTCTTGGGAGCTCCTGGTTGTTGGACAATCATGGTTGTTAGCATTTTTAATCAGTTTCTGTGCAGCACAGATAGAAACCGTATGCTCCAGTCTTTATTTTCCCTACTCGGGGAGAATTATTGCAGCACTAAAAAAGGGATGTGCGAGTTCCTGCTAATTTTAGAGGGTCACATTCACCTCGTGCACCCAGTCGTGGTGACATTTCCCTTGGTGTTCCCTGCTCCTGCTCTGAAGTGCTGTGGTAAGAATTATGTTCCTGCTTTGCTGCTGGCAAGGTGGATTGAACTGTGAGTCCTTGGCTCTGCCTGGCAGCCCCCCCTCTCCTCATGGCCACGCTTCCTGCGTGACTCAAAGGCACTGACACAAATGCAGAACATTCAGGATCACGGTTGGGGAGATGGAGTTGGGGGGTTTTATTGTCCTTCTTGGTAGTGAGAAAGAGCTGCTGAAGTAGGAAGAAGCAGAGCAGATCATTGCCCGGAGCAGGAGACTGTGCAGTTGAAGTTATGGGCCCTGGGAGAGTTCCCAGCTGTACTTGCCTGGCTGTTGATGCAAGAGGCACTGCAGGCAAAGATGGCTCCGGGAATGGAGGGGCAAACAGCGAGGGGAGGGATGGCTCAGATCCAGGCTCTGAGGAGCAGCGCTGATGCTGAAAGGAAAAAGCTCTTCTCTCGTTCTGTACTGAAGTGCAGCTCATCTCGACAATTAATCCTTTAAGAATTAAGATCTGGGGGCTGGCTCCGCGCTCCGCAGCCGTTTGACATCTGTGCGCGGTGGCTGGAGAGCAGAGCCCAGCTCTTCCCGCCAGGCTCTGGCAGCCTGGCCCCAAAGTGCTGAGCTGTCAGACCTGGCACCAGCTCGAGTTCCCCCTTGTCCCCATCTCCCATCCCCAGACCCGGCTCTAAGGACTGAACAAAGGCTGGGAGTGTGAGCAGAGAAGGAGCTGATGGTACACGGGAGGTGAGGGGGGAGAACAGAGGAATAGCGAGCAGGCAGAATTCCCTCCTGTTCCAGGCAAGCTGGAGTTCTTGTCTTAAATGAAATGTCTTCTGTGTTTTCATTATCAATGTTGCCATCAGCTTCCTGGAGTTGTGCTCTCCTTTTCATTTTTAAAGGACTTGATTCAGGCTTCCCATTAATTTTCCTGGAGCCGTGAGGTGTGAGACCGAGGGGCAATGTGCTGCTGCTGCTGCTGGATTTATCAGCTGGAGCTGCTGTGTCCCTGTATCTGTGGAACCAGGAACAGGTTTTGAAGATGATTTTGAATGAATGAATGAATAAAGCAATTTTCTGGTGCGCAGTCATGTGGCCTGTTTGAGTGAGGGTTAGTCCTTCTCTGCACTGTTTGGGTGGTAGGGTCTCATCTATTTATTCATGTTGATGTGATCAGAGAGTTTGTTCTCTGGAGTTCCATCCATGGATTGTGCCAAGTTTAACACCACAGCTTTGTGGTAGGTACCATGCCTACACAGTAGAGAGGTGCTCTGTGTCTTCCCATCCTTCTTCCTAGTGCTCATGTCTCCCTGGAAACTGTATTCTGGTGCTGGCAGACCCAATCAACAAGTAATTTCTGTTTACCTGTTGTCAAAAGGGACAGTTGTATGCGATTAGGTGTGTATTGATTATCTGATTTAAACCACAAACATTTCCCCATAAACTGTGCTGGGCTGTGCTGTGCTGTGCCCCCAGTCTGCCTCGAGCACTGCTAACTCCTCCACATGCACCAGCACAGGGCTCACATTAGTTTGGGACTGGTTTGTTATTGCTGTCCTCCAGCCTGGCCTCCCAAGGGGGTGGAATTGTCAAACACTACAGAGTCCATTTGGGGTCTGAGAGCTGCTGTCAGGCAGGGACTGTCACTGCAAAAATTCTGCAGTTGCATTTACACCAACTTGTGAATTCCTTCTGGAAGGGGCAGAATACTGACAATTCCTAGAGTTAATGGCCCAAGTGGGTTATAAGATCCATAATCACCGACACTGTCTCTCCTCAATGCATGTGTCTTCATCTGTCAGCCTTGAGGATCATCATGGGCCTGTGTGAAATGAAAAAAACTGCTTAACTGCTTCATATTAACTAACATATTAGAGCCCTCCTGACATTATCATTGTTGCTTCTAACAAAACATGCTCCCACTGCTGGTAACTCCAGTGTGCTTCCAAATGCATCCCAGCTCAGAGTGCAGGAGGAGGTCACTCACTGTGGGACCTGGACTGCAAACACACTTCTCCTGGAAACCATCAGAATCCAAGCCTGGTTACTCTCACAGTGCAGAGCACAGAGCATCTTAGAAAATTAAAACTGGTTTTTGAGGAAAGTGGCTCACTCTGGCAGCTTGTTTCCTTTATTTTGGCCTTGCAGTTGAGCAGGTTTACCTCCACCCAGAGGTGAAGAAGAGTCAGACTGAGAGGGACAGAGCTCAGTGGGGAAGGGCCAGGTTTAGAGGTGTGAAGAGCTCCTTGGCACAGCTGGGGGAGCAGTAAACACTCAATAAAAACTCAGTAAATACTCAGTAAATACTCACTGCTGCTTTGCAATTCTTTCAGATCTGCGTGTCACAGATGAGCCTCTCCCTGTCTTGTACAGGCCACTGTAAAAGTGTAGGCAGTAAGGAGTGGTCTGTACTAGCAGGTGAAGGAGTACCCAGTTCCCTGCAATAATTGCCCAAATGTTAGCACAGTCTTTCTGCAGGACCCAGGAGACCTTTCCAGGGGTGGTTCTCAGTGCCCCATCTGGCTCCCTCCCCTGCCAGGGACCTTTCTTAGTGCCCTGGAATTGATTTGCACAGGATGAAGTGTCTGCTCATCCCTCCCACCTCCTGCACTTCTCCTGTGTGTGCTGGGCTGGGCTGGCTTTGCAGAGGCCTCTCTGCAGAGCCCTGGGGGTTCCTGGGGCTCTGCAGTGAAACCTGTGCTGGAGTTGGGGCAAGGGACTGGGACCTGACCTGCCACTCCTTGGCTTTGGGATAAATTCCACATTCTGAGGCCAGTCCGGGTGCAATGGTTAGTGAAACATGGAAAGAACCTGCTCTGAGTTGCTGAGGGGAACCATTTAACTTGATGGAATTTTGTTACTGATATTTTTATGTCTTTACTCCTTTTCCTAGGATTATGTTCTCAAAGGGGCAGGTCTGATTCTTCTGTCAATATTCAGGCAAAATCAAAAAGATTTTTTGTCTGAATTAGGACCCATAAATTATGTCCAAATGTAACAAGGCACATCCAGATTGTCTACAGCTACATATAAAAAACTGCATTTGTAGTGCTGGGTGTCAGGCCTATATCACTGGAGGAGGAATTTATTCTACCCTGTACTTCTTGCAATGAAGCACTGGTGGATGCTCAGCTGTGACAGGTACTGGTAAATGGATGTGGCAGAATCAACTGTGAATGTTTTGGCAGCAGCCCTCCTTCAGGTAGCTATTAACTTTATTTTTTAATATGAAATTCAGGCACTAAATCCAAGGGAAAAAAAAAGCATACATAATGTAGGTTAATTAAAATGCCTGTAAATGAACAGGTGACAGGTGCCAAGCCCCATGACAACCACAACTGGAGAAATGAAAGTGCAACAGACTATTAGGATTCCTGTGTTAATCAGGTAATAGTAACTTGGGTAATTACAAAATCATATGAAATCTTTTTTAAATCCCAAACCTCATTTATAGCCTTTTGGAGATAAAATATAAAATGTAGAGTTTTAATCCAAAAGGACTTTCTCTTCTCTGGAGCCCTCAATCTCAGATTTCTTCCATGGCTGACACAATTAAAGGTTGGATTTTTTTTTCTCTCCCCTCTCTTCAATTTTATTTTAATTAAGAAATATTAAGTTAAAAGCCACCAAAGATTTGAGTTTCTCTCTCTCTAGCAGGTATTTGGTAGTCACTTATGTGTCCCAAGGCCTTTTGCTGTGTATCAGGTGGAACCTGTCGTGTGCATCTGTTGGCTCTTAGAGGTAGAATTTATTTTTGTGCTGAGAAGCAGCACAGGGCACGTGTGAGATGAACTTGGAATAGACTGGAAGCTGCTCTGCCTTCCTAGGAGCAAATTATTTGCAGATAAGTAAGAGGACTTCTGATTAAAATCTTTTTTCTGTGAGTATGAGCCCAAGCAGTGATACAGTTTCATATCTGATATGCAAACTAAGACAACACTCCATTGTTGCAGCCTTTCCCAGACTCAAAAGCCCATCCAGACATGGTTTTCCAAGTAAACACACTGAACCCTCCTGAGGAGATGCTCACAGACATTCCTTCTCTCCTTCTGCAGTCTTACTGTATAACTGGGGTCTTGATCCCAAGCAGAAAGTTTAGCAGAGGCATTAAGTGACTTGCCCCAGGGCATTACTACAAATCAGTAGGAAAATGAAACCTTCCAGACTTGTGCTGTAATTACCAAGGCACATGCCTCTCTTGATCTGTCAAAGATGTAAAGAGATATATAAAAAATTGTCTGTAATTAGGGCTAGGAACTGGTGCCTTTGCTGAGAACCTGCACCAGGGTTCCCTCTGTGAAGGACCTTGGAAGCTGATTCAGACTCTGGCATATAAAGATTTTTCTTAGATTTTTTTCTTTTTAATCCAGATATCAAAAATGAAAAACATTGGTTTTCATCCTTGTCCCTGCAATAGAATTTATTACCCCTGGGCTATAGACAGCCAGACAAATAGAAACAGATTTCTTTCTTTCTTTCTTTCTTTCTTTGACTTGGAAGATGAGAACATGTTTTGTACATTCCTACATTGCAGCCAAAATAAAGGTCTTTATCTTCAAGGAAATCAGAGGTTTGGTTCTTGGTAATACCCCACTAACCCAGACAATGACAAATTTCCAGCTTTCCCCACCATACCAGGAACATGATGATATTCAAGTCCCATCAAGAGGAATGAGGGCACCTTCCCTCCCTTTCCCTTTTCTGATCAACACTGTGTATAAATTAAACAAAGAAAAGGATGGAGCTTTATTTTAGGAAGCTTTTGGACCACAAGTTGTGTAGTTGTGTTTTGGATTAAAGGTCAGGATGGGAAATCTGCCAAGGTTTCCCCTCCCCACTGCTACTAATTGTCACCGTTCCAGTGGGAAAAAAAAAATAAATAATACTGGATTAAGGGAAAAAACAAACCTAGTAAGAATAATAAGGAGAAAACGGAAATCAGGCTTCATCCAGTGCTTGAGATATGCCCTACATAGAGGCTATTGAATTCTACCCACCTCTGTGCCAGCCTCCTCTGGGCATGGGGGACAGTGCTTATTTTGTTTAGGGGTTTTTCCCTCCCTCCCACCCTCTACCTCCTTCAGTGTTTTTATTCAGGCACAGCAGGCACAAAAGTGAACGCTGACAAGCTTTGGCACACTTAAAAAAAAATAAAGAAGAAAAAAATAAAAAAGGAGAAAAAAATTGCTGCCCGTCTCCCCAAGCCGTCCATTCTGTCGCCAGAGCCCTGCATTTTGCAACATAAAAGCATAATCAAAAGAAATTATGCTTGGACTCAGTCAGGGACAGGGCAGAATGGTCCATTTAGCTTTATGCTAAAAAAGAAAATAATTGGACCAAAATTCGTTTGAAATAGGAGCAGGAAACAGTTTGTTTGCAATCTATTTCCTCTGGAAAACAGCAAACCCTATTAAACCCTCTTTGGGAGCTATTTATTTTGGAAACAAGTTCAACATTCTGCAAGCAGCACACGCAGGCAGAAAAAGTTGTAGTGGAGTGTAATCTTTGGAGGAAATGTCCATGTTTATCTACAACATAGTTCCAACCAGCTCCCAGAAAAACAAGCGTTCCACAGCTTCAGCTGGGCTTGGCTGCTCGTAGCCCACAGCCTCAGAGTGATAAGCCCTGTAAGAGGTGAAGGTGGGAGGCAGGAAACCAGCAGAGCCAAAGGGTTCTGCTCTTCTCCAAAGGGACATTCCAAGGGTTCTTCTGCTCTTCTCCAAAGGGATGTTCCCTCTGTGTTTGCTCTCCTGCTCTTCTCCCATTGCCACCCTGGAAACCCCACACCTCATCATACCAGGGTGTTCTCATTCCTGGGGGGTTTCCCCTGTGACATCCACACCTGTGCCAGAACCAGGGAGAGACACTGGAACCTGGGCACAGCAGAGGCACCAACAGTCCCAGGCTGTGGAGGCTGCTGCTGGTGACTTTTACCTCCCTTTTCCATGGTCAAAACACAGAAGAATCCTCGAGGGAACAATTACAATGAATAATTCCCAGCTGGTGTGTTGTGATTGAGCAGTCTGAGGCAGTATTTGATGGCTGAGATGAACCAGTTCAAACCTTGCTGCTGATTTGCAGTGGAACAGGACCTCCCAGCAAATCCACTGAGCTTCTGTCTCCTAACATTGTTGTTAGTCTGGACACAGAGAAATTCCTCACTGGACTTCTGTGTTTCTTCATTTAGGAGGGTTAAATCAATACTTTCCAGTGCTGATCTCAAATTCATCCTATGTGCTGAGATTCCAGGTAACCCATGGTACCTGTTGGTTTGGCTCCATGTCTGGTGCCAGTCAGGGTTGTTTTCCCCACACAAGGGTGGGTTCCAAGGCCTTTTCCAGCTCGGGGAATCCCATTATCCCAGAGCTTGTAACACCCACAGCCTTGCACAGCCTGATGTGCCCTTTGTGTCCCCACACCTGGGACATGCAGGGACTTGTGCTGCTGCCTCTGTGCAGGTGCTGGGAGGTGTGGGGGTGTATCCTACATCTGAGGCAGTGAGAAGGCATCTGCCAGGCCCTGCCACTTCCCCAGAGCTCAGCTTTTCTTCCAAGCTGTAACCACATCCTGCCCAGTTGTGTCTTATCTGTGGTGATAAGATTAACCCAGTTATGTAGGTATTTGCATTCCTCTTAGCCACCTACTCCTGTCCCCACTTCCCCTGATCTCTTCCTTCTCTACATTAATTTCTCTTTATATTTAACCTTTAGATTTTGGAGAAAGGAGTATAATAGGTCTCAGCAGGATATCATCTGATTTCTGCTCATAAGAGAGGGTCTTAAGTTTCCCCACAAAGTGGCTGTGATTTATGAGCTGTTTCTCACTTAGGGGTTAAGTGTTATCTCTCAGCCCAAATATCCTGTATTAGCAATAGAGCTGATTACCACTGTTTGTATCAGTCATTGGGATCCTTAAATAAAATGGAGAGCAGCTTGTTGGAAATCCTCATTTCATTGAAAAGCATGGTTTAACTTTAATAGGGTTTGCATATATATCGTAAATCAGCTTGGAAAAAGGAGGGCATATTTTTTTTTCTCCATCTGATTGTTTTATACATTTCAACAGTGTGTAAAAACACAGCCTGTCATTGTTAATTTTAACCAAAGGGAATTACTTCTCAAAAGGCTGCAGTCGTGATTAAATGGAAAAGGTATCAGTAGTGTAAATTTGGAGCTGATTAAATGCTGTCAGCTCAGATTCCTTATGCAAAAGAGATATAGGGATTAGGCTGGCTGCTTTCACCACCTAAATAACATGAGTGCTTAAGCACACCTAATGCAGGAAACTTCTGCAACACTGGGTTTGTGTTTTAGCACAGGGCAAACCTGAATCCTGCAGTCCCTGGAATGAGCTGATCCCCTTTTCCCATCCTATAGAAACTGGGTCTTCCCTACTCCCATGAGACTGGGATGGCAATAACAAATGTTCTAAGCTTTGCTCCCTTAGGGAGTGTGGGACCTTCCCAAAGTGCAAGGTGGGTTGTAGGAGTCTGGAACGCACTGTTCTTCCTGTTAAAAAGGGTATTTCTCTCTTGTGGTATAGTCCTGGGGATACAAGTTGAAATTAACAGGCAGGACCATTCCTGATTCCACTGTTACCTCACCTGCAGAACTGCCACAGCTTTCAGCCTTTCTATGGATGAGCAATTCTCCTCCACCGAGGGTGAGGAAGGGACACCTGCAGCACTGCAGAGTGCAGGAAAGGGACCTGGTTTCTGTGCTCAGAGCAGGTCAGAGAATCCTCCAATGGTTTGGGTTAGAAGGGACCTTACAAAGATCACCAAATTCCACCTCCCTGCAATGGGCAGGGACACCTTCCACTAGACCAGGCTGCCAGCTGGGTTTGCAGCCTTCTTTCTGGTCAGAGTAGGGTGGAAATTTGCAAGCTCAGGCAAACGAGTTGTTCAAATACTTCTCTCACTGTTAGGGACAACTTCACTGTCACCTGTGGGAAGTGATCACCTCCCTCTCTCGATTGGACCCTCTGGTGAGGTAGGCAGAGGTTTAATCAGGTGGAAATGGCAGGTATTTTAAAGGATTCATTTAATATCAGGTCCCAAAATGCTTTGGGGCACTACAGTGGGCCATAATGCTTGGTGGTTCTTTGCAGACATCACAGTCCTTCCTCACAGACAGACAGGGAGCTCTGCAAGGAGTGCTTGCTGCAAGGAGTGTTCATGCCATCGGCAGAGAACTGGGCTGCCTTGGGATTGTACAGTGCTGGATATGCTGGACAGAACTGCAAAATGATCCCACAAACGTCACACAGAGAGATCCAGGGTGAGGTCTGTGTTGTTCCCAAGCAGCTGCAGAGAGAAGGTGGTGAGGGAACAGCATCACCACAAGTCTGAGGGACAATGACCAGAAGAGAAAGGTGCTTTACATTTGCAAGTATTGCAATGTGTACAGAAGTATTTCTCAGACTTACTGCAGCTTATTTGTAATTTAAATTTTAAATCATACACTCTTTTCCCAATGCTATGGACCATAGATTTCACATCCTTACATGTGATCAAGCCAGCAGTGTGATAACAGAATATGAGCAGAAGTCTAGTTCTTGAAATCCAAATCCCTCCTGATTAAAAGCGTTCTGTGGTTACTTTGGTGGTTTTCTCACAGCACTCAGCAGTTAACCAAAGACAAGAATTTCACCCAGGGTTTTTTGTCTTAGGTTTTTTTTTTGGTTGTTGTTGTTTTTTTCCCTGGGCACATATTGTCAGATACTGGCAAGTTGATAGGCTTTTATTTCATGCATAACTAAAGAAGCAGCAGTAGTATGAAGGAAGCTGGGGCACAGCTGATATCTAGAGTAGAACTTACTTTAATTGAAAAGCAGTTCTAGTCATTTTTGTTTTTCCTTCTCTTCTTATAAGAGGGGGGGGAAGAATTGTTTTCAAGCATTATTAAGCTTTTTTTTTTCCTCCCAGAAGCTAAGAAAGCCATCTGTGAAAACCTGTTTGCATGTTTGTTTTCTACAATAAAATGCAAAATACTTCTTCCTGTTAGCGGATTATGCCATATGTCACTCCCTGTAACAAAACCAGCATGTTTATTAATGATCCCAATCAGAGGCAAGGATTTAGAAAGATTTAAAGGAACGGAATTTTCAGTTCAATATTTTAGTGTAGAAAAACTTCTGGTCTGTTGTTCATGTTGTACTTGAAAACTCAGGCTTTGTTTCTTATATGAATTTGCTAAATTTGCAATGGAAAGAGCAGGAGGAAACTCTCAGGGAAAAGAAATCACACTGCGATCCCTACGTTCTGCATGCATGAACCCCCAGCTGATTGTGATCAGCAGTTTATATGTGATTAATATTTAATTTGATTGGTATAGTTTTTTCTCCAGATAAGCTAATTAAGAAACTTGATGGAAAGGACACCCTTGTGCATTAATGTAGCAGCGTTTTGGTTTCTGTAGGGCAGACTAAACCTTCCTGAGTTACAGATGAGCTGGAGTCAGCTTTCTCAATGTGTAGTGCAGAGACCTGAATTCCATGGCTTTGGTTTTCTCTCCCCAGACTGCCTGAGAGCTGGGCTCATACGATTGCTGCTTTTCTGGGGACTATTTCATACATGATAAGGGCTGTTGTGATAGAAGGAAAGGTAACCAGAGACCTTCTGTTTGCCCCCTCACATGGCAGGAGACTGCCTGCCCAGAATCTGGTTACAATCCTGGGAGCTTTTGACTTCTCAAATAGACAAGGTCTCTTATCAAAAGAGTTCAAAGCTTGGGCCTCAGCACACCAATCAATACTTGCTTTATCTTTAAGCTCTAATACTGCCCTCACTGATTTAGATCTTGTTGTGGAGCTCAGCTCAGGCTGATAATGCTGCTGGGAGGGAGATGGAGCATTTCAGCTCAGACTGGGATTTCTCTTCTTGTTCCACCCAGGACCAAGCAGCATTCACCAAATGGGATTTTAGGTTGCTGTGTGAGGATGTTTTACCCCTTCTTCTGAGTTCACAGAGAATTTACAATGCTTTTTATATGTGTTTTTTTTTGAATATTCCATCACCTTCCAAAACCCTAAAATAAGCAATAACAGTCTGATTTTTCACATGTGCTTCCAGGGTAACCACAGGCAAAGGGTGAATGCCAGGTCTGTTCTCTGGCAGCAGAACACTGCTGGAAATGGGTCCATTGCTTCCATAGCAATGGATTACATTTCTCAGTGCTGAAGTTCTTGCACTGAGACCTGGCTGGCCACTTATGAGGAGGATAATTAAGTTAGCATCTTCAAAATTCATATCTTAAGGCAGGAAAAGGTGTTCATTAGCTCAGTAGATGTATTTACTGATGCAGTCATGAAACTGCTTCCTAAGTGTACTTTGTGAAGACCAGAGGAAAGATATCCCTCTTAACATTTCTCCAACTTTCTTACATCTAATGAAAGGCTCCGTAATTTAGTGTCTTTCTCAAAAGCATAATTCATCATGGAAGAAAACTGAAAAATAAAAGTGACCTTTTTGAAAGGTCAGTTCATGTTTATGCGTCAGAAACAGTCATGAGTACAGGTTTGGTGCAAGACAAGGCTGTCCTAAAATAGCATTCCATTAATCGTTTAATCAGCCTGTGCTTGTTACAGATTTGACATATTCTGTAGACAAATCAGGTCAGAGGTAACAAGTGATTCAAAGAAACAGATAAAAATCCTACTGAACTGTGAAAAACATTCTTCTTACAAAAAAAAATCTGAAACAGAAGCATACTCCTTCAGTCTGGAAAATTAATAACCTGACGAGCTTTCACAGGCACCCTGAAGGCCCAAGATTCCTGGATTCCCACCCATCTGCTTAGGACTCCCCAAGAAATATGTCAACACTTATTTTGCTGCCTTTATTTTTCTCCTCTTTTGCTTTCTTAGCATGTGCCTGTTGTGGAAGTGATCTTTGCTCCCTGTTTGGCTGCAGGACTTCAGTCAGAGCCTGTATCCCATTCCAGAAAATCTCCCTCAGGGAAAGGCCCTGGGGGCTGTGTCAGCCTCCCTGCACACAGCAGGAACAGGTTAAAACTCTGTGTCACAACCTCTGGAGCATCCCCCTCTGTTTGGGAGCAGGAACAGAGTGCATGGGCTGGATGTAGGCCAGAGCAGGGTCAGAGGGCTGCCTGGGCAGTTGCACACTCCATGTTGACATTGTGATTTCAGGAGACAAGCCCTGAGGACGGTGGCTGTGGGTTATGGAGATCTGAGAGGAGAAACGTTCATGTAGGATTTTATTCATGCATTGTTTCCAGCACTGGGGAAGTGTCCACATCTCTGCTCCCTGCCTAAATGCCCACCAGCTCATTTCTCCCCGCTGCACGCTAGCCCTGGCCGAGCTCTCCCCTCTCAGCTTTGCCTCCCCATGATTGCTGTTCCAGACACCTGAACTTTGTCAACTCTCCAGTTCAGTTTCCCAAATGAGAATGAGCTGGCAGCCCGAGGTGCAGCTGAGGAACAGGCAATTCCTGAGGGCTGCTGTTGAAATGGGGAACGTGCACAGCCATTTCTCTTGACCATCAGCGCTGAGCGATGGTGGCACAGAGCAGGAAGCCTTTTGCATCTCGTGCATGGCAAAGCAGTGTTGTTATTCTGGCTGCATAGCTTGGCTTGTTATTGAGCACATGCTTTGCAGATTAGCCTGTTTGTATAGCCAATCGAACATGTGCTCCATTAAAAATTAAAACATCCTGTTTTAAGGACGGAGCAGGAGACATCAGCTGCCACTGTGTAGCAGACATGGAAAGCCCCCAGAGCCCATTACCATAGGTTACAGCAAATGTTAATCAGTGCCAATGCAGTTAAATAATGCAGTTCGTGCAGATGGCAGCTACTACATCTACTCACAGATGTGTCCTCGAGTCCCTGAGGTTGCTGTATCACAGGAGTTGTCGGGAACAGTCAGATCCGATGCTGACTGTGGGTATCACCTTTGTGTTTATGCCACAGATACCAGCCAGAGGAAAGGCAGCCATGCCTAGGCCTGAGGAACGAGGTCAGAAACACACCAGAGCATAGCATGAGACTGAACCTGAACTCAAATAAAACAAAAAGGAAATCTGTGCCCTTCACAAGTTGTTTTTTGTTGGTTTTTTTTTTTGCCGGGCATGTTTACCTTCTGCACATACAAATCAGTGTCCTATCATCATTAAAGATCTGGATCCCCAGCTCAGCTTTTGAACTGGGATATTTGTGATCACTGCAAATCATTTTAGCCATTCCATGTGTACAGGAGGGCAGAACAAAACCCATTCTGCAGCTGCAGCCCTGTTCACACCAGTCTCTAGGTCACATATAGGCGTTCTCTGCCAGCTTGTCATATTGTCCTACCTCAGGAGAAGTAATTTATTTACCTTTTCAGCTGTTTATGCTCAGGATGTGTATTTATGAAAAGGAGTGTGCAAATCTATATGACATGCAAGAGTTTGCAGATGAAAGTTGTGCTATAAGTATAAATATTGTTTCTAAGATCTGTCATGCTGTTCAGTAGGTACTAAGAGGAAAAAACATTGCAAGTCAAGAAGCTAAAAAGCATTTCTTTTTCTTTTTTCACATCTTAGCGCATCCTTCATCATGTATTTATATTTCAGGTCTGTGTCACTGGTGAATGTTCTTTATCCCAAATCTGGGGATTTCTTTTAAGAAAGCTTTTCTCCTTTCTTAAAAAAGGTTCTGTCTGTGTATATTGTGTGCAATAGCTTGAAAAATGAAACATTTTAATCAGTAAATACTTGGCTTTTTCTCAGCTTTTGCTTAATTCACTGAGGACATGATCATTTGAGATCGGTGTTCTAAAACACGTAGATTTAAGGTTTTCTCATTTCCTGGTGACTTCACCATTGCTGTGAGTGCAAATCTCATGTCTACAACACCCAGCATTTGGTGTTCTTTGTTGCAATGGCTCCGTTTGTGTTTTCTATGGAAGATGAGCTCCAAACCAGCCATCTGCAGTGAGCCTCAGTGGAGACATTTGCTTGTTACAACTGTGATTTCTTGAACCTGCCATAAGACTGTCACACTCCACCCATCCCATCCCACTGGATGGCACACCAAGCCTGCATCCCATCGTTTGTAAAGAGCTATTGGCAGGGCTGGGAATTGCACAAGTGCAAGGAGGTTGGTAGAGAGATCTGAGAGCATAATACATTTTGGTTATTTAAATTTAGTTCTCAAGGCTATAAAATGGGACTTGGAACTCAGGGGACTCATTTTTTCCTCAGTAGTTTCATCTTTTAACCATTAATTGTCAGCTAGGCAGTGTGGGATGAGCGTTCTGCTGTGACCATGCTTCTGTCAATTAATAATGGAACGTATCCAAAGTTTATCTGTAGCAATCATTCATACCATCTGGCAATACAAATTAGATGATTTTGAAGGCAGTCTACAAACAGGCATGTTGTTCTAGGGACTGCCATAATTATATCTATCAAATAGAGAGAGAAAAAATGTATTTAATGCATTTTAAATCGCGTATTGAGATCAATATCCCCTGAGAGCGAGCTGGGCTCCCAGAGAACAGGGGCAGCAGCAGATTTTTGTAGCCTTCCCGTGTGTGTGTATCAGCAACGCTCCCAACGAGAACCAGCCTTTTTGGGGAATGAGCAGGGGATTATTTTTCTTGCCCATTCTGGCCCTGGCCTCATTCCCAAGCCTGACAACAGCGGTGCCAATTAGTGACAGACTGGGGACTGGCCAGAGATGACAACGAGGCACTCACAGGACAGACAGAAATGTTTTAAATGAGCTGCTGGATCAAAGGGAGGGGAAGGAGCCGTTTGGGCAGCAGGCAGCGGTCGCACGTTACTCTGCAATGCTTGCAGCCTGTTCAGTGCAGTTGAGCTCCCGGCCTGGCCCATCCTCACACACACACGGGTGACAGAGCACTTGTTTTTCATACAATCGTGGAATATCCTGAGTTGGAAGGGACCCACAAGAACACTGAGTGCGAGTGCTGCCCGTTGTTTCCTGCCCGGGTCTGCAGGGCCGTCAGGGCGGTCCCGTGGCTGTGGCTGCCCTCGGTGTGAGCTGTGCTCAGGGGAGGCAGCAGCAGCTCGGGCTCCTTCCCTGCCCCCTCGGGGCTCAGCCCCCATGGCTCCCAACACCCCGGCGTTGGACTGGGAATGTGGGAATGGCTTTTACAGCTGCTGCACTCAAACTGCCTCGGCGTGGGGGATCCGTGTATCCGCAGCATCCGTGTGTCCGCAGCTTCCAGCTCGGGCCCTGCCTCTCCCTCAGGAGGTGCCTCTCCCTCAGGCCCTGCCTCTCCCGCAGGAGGTGTCTCCCTCACAGAGGAATGGTGGTGTCCCCTGAGCAGGGTGACCCTGCCCCGTGGTGTCCCCTCCTGAGCAGTGGCCACAGGTGACCCTCTTGAACAGAAAAAATTGAATATTCTCAAAAAATTAGTAAGTGAACAACTACCAAAAGGCCACATCAAACCTACAAACAGTCCCTGGAATTCCCCAGTTTTTGTTATTCATAAGAAGACTTCATTCTTCATGACTGTCATTCATAAGAAGACTGCCCGGTGGTGTCGCCTCCTCAGCAGTGGCTACAGGTGACCCTGCCCTGTGGTGTCCCCTCCTGAGCAGTGGCTACAAGTGATCCTGCCCCATGGTGTCCCCTCCTCAGCAGTGGCTACAGGTG
>VYZP01040455.1:21619-26619 GCA_013400635.1 Hypocryptadius cinnamomeus
AGCTGCTGTTGCTGCCCGGTTGGGTATCAGGGAAAGGTTCTTCCCCCAAAGGGTGCTGGGCACTGCCCAGGCTCCCCGGAATGGGCACAGCCCCGAGGCTGCCAGAGCTCCAGGAGCTCCCAGGGATGCCCAGGGTGGGATTGTTGGAGTGTCTGTGCAGGGACAGGAGTGGGACTGGATGATCCCTGGGGGTCCCTTTCAGCTCAGGATGTTCTGTGATTCTGTGACTCTGTGGGGCTGTGATTCTGTGAGTTTGTGACTCTGTGGGGCTGTGATTTTGCGAGTCTGTGGCTCTGTGACTGTGGGGCTGTGAGTCTGTGACTCTGTGACTCTGTGCTGCTGTGATTTTGCGAGTCTGTGACTCTGTGGGGCTGTGATTCTGTGAGTTCGTGACTCTGTGGGGCTGTGATTCTGTGAGTTTGTGACTCTGTGGGGCTGTGATTTTGTGAGTCTGTGGCTCTGTGACTGTGGGGCTGTGATTCTGTGATTTTGTGACTCTGTGCTGCTGTGATTTTGCGAGTCTATGACTCTGTGGGGCTGTGACTCTGACTTTGTGGCTCTGTGGGGCTGTGCTGGGTGAGCTGAGCTGAGCTGAGGCTGCAGCCCTGCCCCGGGGAGCTGCTGAGCCTGGCGCTGACCCGGAGCACCCTCTCTCGTGAGAAAGCTGCAGTATCCATGGCAAAGGTATTTTAGCAAAACCTGGGAACAAAGCAGCTGAGCAGATTTAACTTCTCTCCCTCTACAATGTGCAGGTGCCTGTTCTATTTAGGGCCCTGCCCCAGTAGCACTGAAGTCAATTATAACCTCTTTGCTGGTTTCCATCAGCCGTGAATCGAGCTCTAGAATCGCATGAAATGTTCATTGTTGTGTGCTGAGCCTCATTTCTGAGGAGGTGGAGTCGCTCCATGATTCTGCATATGAGAGTTAAATGCCTCCTATGTCTCCACTGGTGTCAGCCTTTACACCTTGCCATGTGTTTTACAGCCAGTAACAAAAGCAGGCTGGAAATGGGCCCTATATTAAGCTTGTTTGTGCTGATGTTCATCACATGCCTTTTGGGAGGGGTGTTCTTGGTTTTGGAGTTGGATTTAACGGAAAACCAAACTGGTGTTGTGAAAGACATTCCCTTCTCTTCATTCCCCTTAAGCAGAGTAGTTAGTCTACATCTGTTTCTGCTTCCTATTTCATAAAAAATAAAATCAGTAATTTCAATTTGCCAGTAGCACTTCTGCGGCCCTGAAAGTGTGATATTAAGCAACTTATTTTTATTAGGTCAAGCCTAATGTGACCTAGCTTGCTGCTAGGAAAACCAGTAGTAATAATTCAGATACGTCACTGCAAAGCTCACTTTTAAAAAAAAACCTTTATTTTCCTTCAATTAGTATGAAAATAAAAGCACATACATCTGTAATATAATATATAAAAAACACTTGCATCTGAGTGTACATGTTTGCATCCATTTTATACACAAACTTTTATTTATTAATTTTGAGTGGACTTTTTAAAAATTTTATTTTATATATGTATGCAAAGGCAATCTTTATATGGGTGGACACTGGAACATGCAGTGCCAGGAGCCTGTTAGTGTACCAGTTAGTGGTTTAAATTCACATCTCAAAACAAACTCCCTGTGTACAGCATGGAACCTCCCAGCTGTGTGTCTGAGTCCAGGAGGACTCAGTGAAAATGCCTGTTTGAACAGGGGTCACCAAAAGAAGGGCTTCACAAGTGACACTTCTACAATGAAGAAGGTAGAATGCTCTCCTGTACAGGTGTGTTTTAAGCACCATTTACAAGCTTTCAGATACAATCAAATGACAAAAAATCTCTTTCTCCTGGTAGAAAGGCTGATTCTCAAATAATCTGTATTATAGAGTTTCAGAGCTTAATTAAAAACTGGTCAAAACTTGGGCAAGGATTTCAGGATTTTGCTCTTCATTTGAATGTACACAGCAGAAGCATACATTCAAAAATTACATTGCACTGGGAATTCACAGCTACAAGGTGACTTGTCAGGGATGATGGATTCCTTAAAATCCCTCCTATTCTTTCATCAGCAAAATAGCTGTTAAGTTTTTAAGGTATTCATCTGCTCTGTGCCTGGCACTGCTGTGCTAATAGGTGCAAAGGTTTAACTGTTTTCCACTCTTTAAGCATCGCTGTCTTATCTTCAGAGCTAACTCGGTGTGTCTGAAGTCCTGGAAAGCAGGTGATTGATCAAGGAATTTAGGAAACAGCTCCCTTGATAAAGCCAGGGAGGATATTTCCTAAGAGGGGAAGTGGGAGTGAGGAAAGCATGAAACTTACTTAACAAGCAAGGCTTGGGTTGGGTAATCTGCATAATACATCCAGTGGCATTAAGTCTGTCATCTCTGCATTGCACCCCTGGTTCGGGTTCTGCACGAGCTGTCTTTCACTGTCGGTTCTAATAAAGAGCCGTGGTCAGCTCCAATTCCCTGGGAGCACAGAGTTATGTTTTGTGAACTACATGTGCCTGAGGCCTCTCATGCATGATTTAAACTGCTTTGTAAATGTCAATAGGTGGAAAAGCATTAGATCCCTTGTAGATTTCTCCAAATCCTCAAAGATGTGTACACCATGTATAAACCATGCTCCAGTTTCAAGGCCACTGCAATCTCTACGCTCACCTAACTGGGGGTTTAAGGTATTGCCAGAAGCAAGATATCGGTGTATACATGATTTGATCCAGCTGGCCAATGAGACCCTTTATTAAGAAAACCTTTGCTCCCATGGAAAGTCCCTTGTGATATTAAGTGGGCACACAGCATAAATGTTGAATGTCCTTCAAACTTTGTTGCTTTATGCTGTCTTAAAAAAAAAAAACAACAAAATGCATCTCTGCTTTGTCTGTGGAGCCTGCCTCTAAATGGAGGACACACGGAAGCTCACATTTCCCTGCACCTTGGGGCAGAGGTGGAAGTAGGACTTTGTAGGTTATGAAAGAAGTCAGCTTTTAATTAGGAGTGCGCTGTCTGTTGGCAGAAGGCAGTGACTATCTGAAATAAATAAGAATCTGTTGCTAATGAGAAACGGTGGGGTCTCAGATGGCTCTGGGGACTGGCAATGTAGGTCACTGGTTTGCAGCCGTCACCATCTGACGCTTCCTGACCTGCGTGGAAGGAGACCACTGGGGACCAGCCCCATTCCCAGCAGGGCCAGGCAGAGCTCAGGACAGGCCTGGCAGAGACTGAGCTTTGCCAGGACTCTGGGGCAGGACTGGCTGCCCATCCCAGGCACAGGTCCTGCAGCTCAGGCTCGGCATGTGCTGGGGACAGGGCGAGGACACTGCCGGGTTTGCTGACACGAGGAGAGGGCAGCTGCCAGGGCTGTCACTGAGGACCATCTCATCAGTGCTAAATTAGCTGAGAAAAACACACTGATAAAAGAATTCAGCTCTTAGTGAAATCCATCACTGTGGCCAAGGGTGAGCATGACACTTGGGTACCAGTAAATTGCTATTTTGAAACTTATGGGCTGGAAAGATGTTGATTTGTTCTTCAGTTTAGGGAATAAATATCATCTCCATCCTATTTTCAAATTCATGGGGAAAAGATCCATGCCCAGCTTTAGATGACAGAAGCCCCACCTCTGGCTCAGAAGTCCTTGAGCTGCAGGAAGTGTGTGGAGACAGGGATGAGTGTGTGCAGTTAGAGGTGTGCTGCTGGTGTCTCTGCAGGAAACAGGGAACTGAGCTGGTTGCCTTCTTGTGTCACGAATTTGCCTGACTCATCTGAGCTACTTTTTAAGTAGACAGTCACATTTATGTCACATTTATGTGACATATATTCATTACTTTGAGCTATCTGGGGTGGGCTTCTTCTCTTTTCTTAGCAATGCAAAAATATATTCTTTGCATCTAGCTCTTTATGTTCCATCATTTATGCTTTATTTTCAATTTAAGGACTTAATCTGTGTAGTTGAATGCGTGATTTGTGTTTTCAGTTGTACTTTTTGTTGTGTGATGGCAGCGTGTCTTTTCCTGGAGGGGGAACATAACAGCTCGAGCAACCCTCAGGTTGTGGTGAGGCTTCTTTGATCACACCAGTCATGGCTTGAGCCAGGTGTTGGGGTCCAGAGCAAGAGTCCAGCTGGCACTAACAAGGTTAACCAAAAGATCAAGCGTGGTCCTGCTTCTATTTACTGTCTGTCCATAGTAAAAAATCTCCATCTCATCACCAGAAGCTGAGTAGGCTGAGAGAGCAGCAGATGCCCCTTCCCAATTGCAGACTGCAAATAAATAACTGCAATTATCTACTGCAAAAGGGACCCAGGACTCCTCATGTCATTTGAGACCTTTCTAGACATGTTTTGCCTGCAGAAGCCTCCAGTATTACCTGGCAGTTCTGCAGTGGTGTGGGATCTTCCACATTATTCTCACCATCCTAGTTTCCTATTGCCTTGGCTCATGATCCCACTCTCCATTCCTCTCCACTCATCTCTGGGCTAGGTTTCCAAAGCTGCTTCCAATCTTTCACATGTTCTATTTTAATCAGCAGGAACTTCTCAGAGTGCTGAATGGCTCCTCAGAGAGCTGATCCATTCTGCAGAGTGCTGACAGGTCCTTTGTAGCTCCTTGCCATGCAGTAACCAAGCTTTGCCATCACCATGGCCTCTGGAATCCATGGCTCCAACATCCCTGCCCTTCAGGTCCTTTCAAAGCTCATCCATTCTGGCTGAACACTTGGTTCTCACGTATACTAGGGATCAAATGGAGAGCTCTCACCTTATCACAGTACCTGTTTCAAGGTTGGGATTCCCAGGAACTGCTGGCTTTCCCCCTGCCTTCTGCACAGAGGTGACTTTGCTCTCGGGTGACTTTGTGGTGTGGTGCTTTCAGCATCTCAAGAACTGAGAACTTAATGTCTTATTTCCTTGTGCAAACACAGCCAGTGCTGTTGCCAGGACAGTGACTCTCCTGCCCACAGAGCTCCCCGTGTCTGTCCCTTTC
Source organism: Hypocryptadius cinnamomeus (assembly GCA_013400635.1). Classification (NCBI taxonomy): domain Eukaryota; kingdom Metazoa; phylum Chordata; class Aves; order Passeriformes; family Zosteropidae; genus Hypocryptadius; species Hypocryptadius cinnamomeus. Next base: position 26,589 of record VYZP01040455.1, read on the forward strand.
ATCACTGGGCAGCACTTCTGATCTCGCAGGA
>VYZP01040455.1:31619-38017 GCA_013400635.1 Hypocryptadius cinnamomeus
CATTCACATGCATTCTTTTCCAATGCTGTCACACAGCAAGAGCTTTCTTCTCTTCATTTGCTTAGAGGGTGCCTGGCAAAGCTATTAAGTCTGTGATGGGAGTGACAGTTAACTGCAGACCTGTCAGCCTTACTTCCGATGTCAGCACATCCTTGTACCCATTAGGAGCACATCGCTCCAGCTTCACAAATAACCTGTAATGTACTCTGGATTCTGCGTCCAAACACGCCCCTAATGGGCTCGCTGAGAGGTCCCCTCTGAGGCACTCACAGGGTGTTTGTTTAGTTGATCCTTTAAAGGGCTTTTTTGGGGAGAAACAGAGGGAAAATCTGAAAGCCTTGGGAACATTTCTCAGTTGTGTAGTTGTGAGCAAGGTGAGTTGTTGTCCCAGTGTCTCTCCTGACCTGCCTTTTGTAGGTTGGAACGGTGAATTTTGAACCTGTTTAGCCTGGAAGAAAGTTCCTGTTTTTTTCCTATTTATGAAGACCATTAATGGAAAAGCGATGACCAGTAATGAGAGTTTCAATGAAATATTTGCCACGGCAGAATTGTAGAGAGGAGAGGACACCAACACAGCAAGAGCTGCTGCCAGCACAGGAGCACTCTGGGCATTTTCCTGCAAGTGTGGCCACTCAGTGCTTTAGTATCTCAGTTACAAACTCAGGGGCTGCAGCTTCATCCCCTTATTCTTGGCACTCATACAGCTCAATGTTCCCTGTTCATGACACATCCCAGTAACCCACAAGATTTAATTTTTAAAAGCACTTTTTTTTTTTTCAAAAATAGAAACATTAAAGGGCTGGAACCTCTAAAGGGTTTAGGAATGTTAGGAGATTAAATAATGGGGTTTTTAATCTTGTTCTTCAATGCAAAGAAGAGCAGTGGTCCCTCTACATTGCCAACAAATGGAGGAGCGATAGAGTTTCACAGTTTATGGGATGGGTTTCCACCAGAATATCACGATTTTTTCAGCTGAGTGACTCAGGGGTAAACAATGTTTCTCCTTTTTTCTGTCCCAGAACTCAGCCTGAACTGAATCATGGAAAATGTCACAGAAATGATAGTTATGAATTTGAGTAGTTAAACAGTAATGCACCTACAACTGCTCTGCTGTAACTCTTCAGGTATGCTTTCTTCGCTCTTCTGAGTGGGATTAGCCATCATCTGTCTTTTTAGGGAGTATATGATAGGATGCCTAGAAACCAAGCAAACCAGTCAGGTCCATTCTTGCAAGAATCTTTCAGTGCCCTATAATCTGTGATCCTGAGCCCAGCAATGGTGGGATCAGGAAATATGGTTTGCATTGAGCTCCTCATGCCTGACTGAGCCCAACTTAGGAATTACATGTCAGTTGTAACTTCCCTTTGTCTGTGTGATTTGGGAATTAATAGTAGCAAGAAAACCAGAAAAGAACTTAATAAATACACCTACAGCTCTGCTACTCTTGGTGAAGTTTGAGTCATAACTGGACCTCTGATAAAGTATTAAAATAACAGAAGCTTGAACTAAAAAACATGGGGTTTTTTTTCCCTGAGATCTTCTCCTGAGACGCTACACTTGGGATTCACAACTAGATAACTTGCCAGCCCTGAGAACATTTACTGCTGCAGTGGTGATTACCAGGAGATTCAGGTGCTTGAAAAGTAGGATGGACATCTTGTGGACAATTCAGCAATTATTTTTAAATCTTTGCTAATGCAGCTGAGAAACCAAGCTACCTTCTTGGCATCTGCTCTTGTGTGTACTGTACATTAGATATACAAGAGATGGGGCCAGGGGGAGTTTCAAATTCAACAGCCCAGGTATCAATTAAAGTTGGGTTATTTTCGTATGTCACCGTTCTGACCCTTCAAACAGAGCAGCTATAGTGGAATCAGGATGTCTCTCTGACCCTATACTATGCAAATGCACCGAGGCCAGAAGGACCAGAAAACCTACTGAATTTTAATGGCAGAAGGGTGTGATGCCCCTAACTCATTGACATTCTGAGTGGGTTTTTTCACTAATCCTCACACTCAGAAGGCACAACTTTCTTGATCTTGGTGCTTCCGTGGGGTGTGCAGGTCAAAAAGGCAGCTGAGATTGGCCAGAAGGAAGTCAGGCTCTACAGCACAGAGGGATATATTTAGACACAATTAGAAATGGGCCTGAGCCATGAAATTCGGGTAAGAACTCAAACTCTCCTGAAGTTGGAGTGATAGGTGAGCCATGCATTTGGGTCAGCCCTGTGGAGATACTGACCAGTCAGCTGATCCACAGCCAGAATTTCCCAAAGTCCCTTCCTGGGTTTACATTTTGAGGGATATTTTTGAAATAATCTGTTATCAGGAAGAACTTGGTGAAGTTTCAGTGCAGAATTATCTGTGTGGTTCTTCTGCTTGGACCTCTCTCCACAAGTGACTTGGAGAAGCAGCTCTGACATGAAGAATAGCAAAATAGAGGCATAAGAAGAATAACAAATTATTTTCTGCAGTTTTTTTTTTCAGCTATATTGTGTTCCACTTGAAAGAGATGGAGTTGGTAACCTATGGCTCCATGTGGAAGTGGAGTGATGATGAGTGGTTCCCAGCTCCTCCTGGGCAGGACACAGCCAGTCAGACACAGGGACAGGCTGCTGCTCCCTGCTGATTGAGGAGAGCTGCTGTATTTTGGGGGCTAATGCTACATCTGGTGGCTCTGGAATGAATTCCACTTGCTGTGGAGTGGGATGCAGGCAGCAGTGGGTTTATGCTGTGGGTCTGTGCTGTGTCATGTGCACAACAGAGGGTTTGTTCTGTGGTGTATTGAAGGGCAGCATTCAGAGTTGGAGCATTACAGAATGAGGAAAGGGGGTTGTACTGCAGAGATGGTTTTCATTCACTTAGCAGTTTGGTTTGGTTTTTGGGGTTTTTTTCCTTAGTTGGCCCTGGCTAGTTTTGCCTTTTTTGCTCTTTTATTCCCAATGGCTTAAAAAAATCTCAAATGTTTATGAATTTGGGCCACATAGTATTTAAATTCCCAAACAGAGGCCCATTCTTCTCCGTAACAACCTTGTGACTTTCTAAGGTTGTCAAACGTGTTGCTCTTTTTTTTTTAAAGGGAGTTTTGTATATAGAACCTCAATTATTTCCTCATAAAGTGATTTTAAAATGATTCCCCAGTGAGTTTTAGGAAAGTGTGTCTAGACTTTTTTCTTTTTCTGCTTTATCCCAGTCCCCCCTTCCAGCCTGCCCCTATCATTTTGTAGGTTACGGATAGCTGAGGATTTGTTGTACTGCAATTTAATGCTGAGTGTGTGCTGTGACCTTTGGGGAGGGCAGTCTGTTGGCAGTATCATTACAAATAAAGTACTAACAGATTTCAGATGTTTATAGATTCCAAACTGCATGCTGACGCCTGCAGTCGTTTATAAACTCACCTCCACAGATTTTCACATTTGACACCGAGGTGGTGGTATGGCCCCTGCTCAGATGCCAGCTGATTGCCTTCCTGAGCTCCTCCAGAGCCAGGTGGCCTCCCCTCGGTGCCTCTGCTGTCTGACCAGGATAGCAATTGCAGCTGCAGGAGATAAAGCTGCAAGGCCCTGCCTGAAGGGCCGGGGCTGCCTCGTGCTCCTGCCAGCACAGGTATTTGTTTGTTTTTTCAGGTGGACACGGCCAACTACAAAGGCTTAACAAACCCTGGCCCACATTAGCCAGGCCGCTCTTCAGCAGCAGCAGACACTCAGACTCCAGTGTGGGGAGGGAGCCAAGCCATTAAGTTGGATTTGGGGGTCATTTTTACAACCCCAGTCGGTGGCTGAAGTCAGGAGCTGTCCCTGGGGTGCAGCACAGCACCTCATGCGCACTCTTGGCACAGGTTTGCTGCAGTGGGACGGTGACATGGGGACAGGGGAGCCGAGTAAGCGATGTCTGAGCCTCTGGCCTGTCTCAGCAGGGCAGATTTGGTTCAGTGCAGAGCACACACTCAGCCCACAGAGCTCCAGTTCCCAGCTGGCTGGTGTTCTGCTGCCAGCTCCCCTTCCCCAGCTGCTCCAGCCCGGAGACAGGGCGCTCCTGGAGAGGGGCTCATCGTGGGAGGGAGGATTTGCGTGGCAGGATGCTAAGACAGCCAGAGCTGTGGTCGGCTTTACTGCAGGAAGTGGATTAGGCAAATCCCTGACACAGTGCAGAAATCCATTTTTCCAGGTGCTGAGGCTGAAGGAAACCTGTAATTAATAGTATCCCGATTTCTACTTAGTTAAGTCTTAGAGCGAGCTATCCTGGAGTTTTTATTTTTAGCAGCCACTTTAAGAGAGGGTGGAGGAGGGTAAGTGTGCATGGAGGGAGAGATTAATTTAAAATTGATAACCGCATGGCAGCACCACAGTTTTAACAAGCTCAAGGCCTGCCTGGCGCAGCCTGCTGTACTCGGGGGACTGGAGTTCAATTCTCCGTGCTGCCAGTTGAAATCAGAAATCACAACTGCAGTGATTAGCAGTGAATTTCCTGATCTTGGTGCCGCAGGCAAAGGAAGGAGGGGACTGGCTTTTTCCCTATCTCCAGCGAGGTTAACCCATAGCAGGGAAGACAGAGGTAGGGAAAGAGAATCTGGGGCAGTTTACACCATTTAAACTTGTACATGCTGTTTAAAAAAAAAAATCAATGGCCATTAGCAGCCCTGCCTGACTGTGGAGAAGTGCCCAGCAGCGTCTTAATTAATCTCATCGCTAATAGAGGAGCATCACTTCCAAATGCTTGTGCTACCCCTCTCCTTCCAACGATGTAGGTCAGATCCACAGAGGCAGAATACAGATGGCAAAAACAGGGACTTGGATGTCATTCCAGAGTCATCCCAAATGCTGGCTTTACCCAGTATAGCTGGGACCAAACTTGACTTATTCACATCACCATCAAGTACCACCCCCTCTTGCTTTCCCTGTGTTTGTTCATCAGGAATGGACAGATTGGAAGCAGTGAAACACTGTTCTATATTTTTAAATTCTGATTTATTTCTATAATTTGTCCATATAAGATGACTCCACCTGATGAACAGAAAATAACAGCACTTGTGATGTGTGGTCAATATGTCTGCACAAAGCCCTGTCTGCACTGGTCCCTTGGTCCCTTTCTGGGTGTTGTTGCTGCTGAAGGTTGCTTGTCTGGGTCCCTTGTAATGTAAAAGGAAGGAATGTTGGCTAATATGTGCAATAATATCAAATTGCAATCTGGAAAACTATTGCAATGGGCAGAAAGTTGGGGCCTCATTTGTCAACTCTCTTTGGCCTGGAAAATTGAAGCATTTTGGTAGCTAGAACATGAAAAGGTGTTGCTTCCTGGATAACAGATAGATAGTTTGTCCAGAAATTACCTTCTGCTAATTCAGACCCTTGCCTGACTGAGAGGGCTGGAAATGATTTTGCTTGCTTGCCCCTTTGTTCCTTCCTGACCCTTCTGTGGGTCAAAAGCAAGTATTATTTCAGCTGAGCTGCTGAAGCACGTGATGTGCACAGGCACCACACTGGAATAATGTGTATACTTGGGCTTTTGACTTATCCATGGGGTGCCCAGCCCTGTGCCAGGGTCTCTCCACCTTTGACCATCTTCTCTCCATTAAAATCAAACAAAGGTTGGCGCTGTGTGGGACAGAGCTGTCTCTTCTCTGTGGACTGCTGGAAGTCCAACACTGGCAGGGCTGCTCAGGAGCTCTGGAAGGTGTCAGCGGGGTGTGGGGTCCCTCCTGCTGCACCAGGACACCACTGACCACGAGAGCCTCAGCTGTGGCTCACTGACCATCACTGACCAACTGGGTTTGGCAATGGTGAAGTTTCTTTCAGGAGAGTTGAAATTAGATTTCACAGGTAGGTCTGATGCAAGGTTTATGATAAGTCATGCTCTGGCTGATCTCATGTCCGGGCTCTGTCCCCCAGCACTGCTGTGATTCACCATGAAAGGTTTGTATAAACTTCATTTCTCAGATCAGTAGAAGAAAGCTGAGCTAAATTATCTCCTCACCTGTGAGTTCAGCTGCTAAAAGTCAGCAACAGGGGTAAACTACAGTCAGTCAAGTGTATGGCACTAGGGTTAGTCCCGTTGCTTGTTTTAGGGGATGATTGTTCATGTGGAAATTTTTGACATGAATATCACATGCACATAAATATACACATATATATGTCCTGCTGCTTTAATCACAGAAACTAATGGCTGCAGTAAACATCAGAATGGAGAGGCTGATATCTCTGAGGCTTCCACGGATGAACACCAACCTTTATTGCTTTGATGCTGTTCATTTTCAAGCCCATATATTGACAGAGGTATGAAAGTTGAGTCTGGGCAAGGTGGCAAATCACAGTGTGTTCCCTGCAAGATTCACTTGCTCTGGATTTTTTGTCCATTCTCTCCCCCAGCACCTCAGGGGGATGGGAATGGGGCTGTGGTCAG
>VYZP01040456.1:2798-18814 GCA_013400635.1 Hypocryptadius cinnamomeus
GGTGCAGCCACTCCCAGAGCTAAAATGTTCCATGTGCAAATGAAACAGTGGAAATAAGTCTAAAAACCAGTGAATCAGAAATCTTACATCTAGAAACTTCCCACTGGAACTACAAGATTAGAGTGCAAAGTTATTTAAAATTTATGTCAACTTTGAGAATATTCAAATCAATCCTTAATCTTCCATATGTCCATCAAATTGTTTGTCTGAGCTTTCCATTAATCTTTCAGATCTTCACGTCATGACAAACACCTCTTCACAAGGCATCTCTTTCTAAAGATTTCCTTCTTCCAATGCAATAGAGCAATGGACAGTATTTGGGCAAAAGGAATTGTTTGCTTTTCTTCTGATATGGAAGTATCTGGACCTCCAGTTCTCTTCCTATCACAAAACAGTGCTCACTGAAGTGGCTCTCAGCAGAGATGCTCCTCATACCTGATCCTGAGAAACTGCTCGGTTGCCCTGCATTAATATAAACAGAGCTCTTCCCTGTTGATTGGCATGTGAACAGCATAACCTGTGCAGAGGCCTGGGACACTCCTGAATGTGGTTAAATAAAAGATGCTACTACATCTACAGTCATGAAATCATGAAATCTGCACTCCAGCATAGGGTCAGACAAACTCCTTCTGGGTCATCTTATTAATAATGTTTTATGAAGCCAGGGTAGCCAACTCATCAAAGAGACTCCATGGAACCACAAGATATAAATATGTTTGCTGAGAAGGGAAGGCAGGAGGGAAGATCAATTAATGAAAGAAAGAAAAAAAGAAAAATATTATAATATTAAAATTTTGCTACTAACCTAGGTTTCTATTTTAAGTCAGAATGAACAGATTCTCTCTCTTGGCATACATTTCAAAATATTTCTTTTAAAATAAATGTTACTTTGTTCATCTCTCTATAAATGTCTTACTCTGTGGTTCTGATCTTGTGTTGCAGAAATTGATGGAAGCTCAGCTATAAGTGTCAACAGCTATAGTCTCAAATACAGGTTTAGACAATACCTATCCCTGTGGCAACAGAAAGGACTCAAACCCCATTTTAACTCCTTTCTTGTTTCTCTGAGCCTCAGACATTCATTTTATTTAACAATTCTGCCAGCTTTTCTCCATAATCTTCCTTGTTTTACTGTCTGAAGGCATATGCAGGACTTGAATTATAAAAGCAGTTTGGGTGACTAATATTAGAGAGCAGACATTAATTTATGGCTGATATGGAATTATACACCAAATGATACATAGGACACAGGTGAACAATGGGAATTAGACAAATAGGATGGCTCAGTGACAGGGACAAATGACAACAGAAATGGTCAGGAGCTGGTATGGATGTCAATCAGCAAGAGCAAACACCCATCAGATCCTGCACTAATGAAATACAATTTTCCTTTTATTTTTAAGTATTTCCTATTTTTTACCTCCTTACAATTCAACTCATTTTCGCACAATGTGTGCAGAAGATTATTTTGAAATTAATTCCTCCATATTGACTCTCATCTTCAATGTTCCCATCAGCTGATCTGTTGCTTGTTTAACTCAGCCTCCTATCCCTCTCCTTCACACATCTCCTTTCCTTTGGGGAATATTCTATCTTGAATCCCACATCCTAATACAAGAAATAATTTGTGGTTTTGCTGCAAGACATCCTTAAGATACTTCTTGGGTGTCTTTGACAAGCATTTTTTTCAGTCATCTGTTCTTTGTATATATAAAATGACTGGAAGAATGAGAGGGGAATGAGAACTCTTTGCCAGCCTAAAAAATAAGCATCTCCTAAACTGACTGCCTTACTTTTTTATCAATACCAAATCTGCTCTTTGATGCAGGATATTCACCGCATTGCTGTGAGGAGCACTACATGGCTTTCACACAGGCTCGGAGCTCTGCTGACATAAACCATGTTGCAGGGTCAGGTCATAAGGTCTTTTTCTGGCTTCTACCATTAAGAGTCATGCTGAGCAGAGGTCTTCTACAAAGTCATCCAAATGAGACTGTGTCCACACTGAGGAACTTGTTCATCTAAATTGAATCTATCCCTAATTATATTTAACTTTGATAAGTAAAATTTACATTTTATTAAAAAACCCAAGGAGTTAAAGTCTGGTTTTAACAGATTGTGTGTGCTTTGCCTCACACAAAACACCCCTCTGAAGTGTGACAAAAACCAAAATTCTCAGGGGTATGAAGCCAAAGAGTGCAAAATTATTTGCAGAGATACAAAGCTAAAGAGCTGAAAAATTCTCCCAAATGCTTATTTTTGGATGTTTCCTATAACCAGACTGACCAAAGGCTTAAACACCTCAGACTGCTCCATCTGATGGGATATCACTGTCTGGAAAGGAAAATTGCTGCAGTCTGAAACTTATATGGAATAAACACACCCTCCATTTTAGTTTAATATGAGGGGGAATTTGCCTGTTGCCTGTGCATAAACACATGCACATGTGTTTATGCACAGGCAACAGGCAAATTCACAACTGGAGAAAAAAGGAATTTTTACATATGCTTCTGCTTTGGCACCATGCATGTAATTTGCATCTCTTCAACAGCTGATTTAAATTGCAGTGTGAGAGTTTATAGCAGCTTTCTGAGCAAGGTGTTATGTTGTTTTTATTTATTATATAGGACTAATACTTTATCAGACATAGTAAACAGTGCAAGAAGAAATAGCAATTCTGATATGATGGTTTCATAGCTTGAGACACAGACATAAAAACAGCACACATCAGGAGTGTAGGCATTAGAGGCAGCCTAACATAATGAGTATTGATCTGGTAAATTTTAATCCTAGGTTTTCCCTGACTAATTATGTCAGTTTAAGGAAAGCATTTAGCCTTTTCTCAGATATATTTCCCCAAGTAGAAAAGCAAGGGAGATAACCCGTAGTTGTGTTCCTGGGGTGGAGGAGCAATGAGTTTGTTCGTGCAGCATGAATCGAGTGTTGGTTACCATTCCTTAATGGAGAGTGCCCGCAATTAAGCCAGTCACAGCTGTGCCCAGTTGCTTCTCTGCAGCCCTGGGCTTCGGAGACACAGAAATACACAGGTAGAGGTTATTAGCTTTGGGAGAAGAGCATCATTCTGCTACTGTGCTTCCCCAGACAGCCCACTGTTTATTACAACCAAAAAAAATCTCAGCCCCATGGCAGGCAGAAGGAGTTGCAGTTGCTGCTGCTTTGGTGCAGAATACCCAGACCCTTGAGGAGGAACCATGTGGTCCATGGAGCAGAACATGATGCTTCAGCACAGCAGGGTTCTACTTGCAGAGACCAAGAAATCTGCAATGAGCTCCTGTGTGCCCTCCTGAAACTGTGCTTCTCAGTGGGCTTGAGGTACCTCCTTTCAGGATCCACAGCTCAGACCATTCTGCACCAGATCAGCATATACAACCTTACACTGAAAAATCAGTCAAGAATTTCAGTTTTTCCTTGTAGAATACAATCTGTTTTGTGGCCAATAACAAAATATTGAGAGATTTCATGCGAAATGATCCTTTCTAAGAGTTTCTATGCCCACCTCAGATTGAGGGGATGCTAGGAAAATTTTTCTAGGAAAATGGGGCAGTATATTTCTCACTGTCTCTAATTCAGAGGAGGTGGGATTCATCCTAAAGTGCAGCCGTGGTTACTGCTAAAAATACTTCTGTCTTAATGGTTGGGGCAATCATCAGGAAATGTGAAAGAAGTGCTGTTTCTCAAACCCTGTCCTTACCACATTTTCTGTAACAGTCACATCAACTGCCCCTAAGGTGTACTGACTACAACAGACACTTCTGTGCATCTCATCAAAGTGGTCAAGAGTAAAGGCTCTTCTTTCTCAGACAAGCAGCTACATTGAAAGGTGGAAAGGTCACATTCCCTTTGCAATTTTTTCCTGGCTTACTCAAGTTTGAATTCTTTGTTTCAAAATAGACCCCTCAGAATCATTTCTACTCCTTTGGATCAGATGGAGAACTCTTTAAGCCAGGGGAAAACTGGGCCAGAAAATCTTCTATACATTGTAGAGGGTGGCAGGCCACCCAGAAGACACCATTTGTTTGGGGGTGGCAGCATGGCACGTTAGGTGATTATAGATCCACACTGAGAGGAATCTTTTTCCTGTGGAATATAAGGCAGGCTCTGAGATGCCTGGTCCATATAGGGAGATGGAGGTGGAGCAGTGCCTCATCAGAGAGTCTAAATTTGGATTAGGAGAGAGATGGGTGCTCTGTGAAGCAGACTGGGGCACTTCTGTGCACACTTGAGAGCAAAACTGAGAGAATCTGAGAAACTTTAAGTAAAACAGTAATGCACTGCCAAGAGTTACAAAGCAGGTGGATCAGAGGTTTCTGGAGAGGGGGCCTGGGGTTTGTTTGTGGGCTCGTATTCCACCTAAGTCCTATTTGAAATGCTTTCTTTTTTATTGACTCTTGAAATGGTAACATGGAGTTGATGCATCAGGGCTACTCATAACATCTTCATTCCGTGGCAATATTTGAAGATTGCTGGTAGTTGGCACAGTTCAAATAAGCCACTAGGCTGCTCTTATTTAACCTTCATAAGTAACTGAATGCCTGGTGAATTACACTTCTCTCTCATGTACTGTATGGCTTAGATCTTGCACAGTTTCCAGTTTCAGAGCCTTTATATTTCTATAAATTTAGAATTTTAATCATGGACTTGGTGTTTATGACATTGACAGGTCACTATTTATGCCATGCATGGTGCACCCTTCATCTTAGAGTTCTGCCAGACCCAGTACCACCCTGTCTGCATCATCTGGGGGTCGCCTCTCTGCAGACTTAAAATCACACATTTCTGTGAAAGACTGTGAAATTTTTATTTGGAAGCTGAATTGTCATACATACATTTTTGAATGACTTAATCAGAGATGTACGTGCACTCACAGTCAAGAACAAACCCCCCCCCACACACACACACAGAGGAGGGCAGTAACAAAGAAGAATGGATGTTTGGACAGGCAAGGACCTGCAGGAGGATGAGACTTCCCCTGAAGGCTGAGGTGCCATCACAGAACCACTTCACTGCTCTGGAGAGTGAAGAGGAAAGACCTGTCAGATCAGGATTGCTGCTGGAACTGAGTAAGGCAGCTCCATCTGCTCCCTGTGTAACAACCTGTGCAGCTGAGAAAAGGGACAGTGGCGGACCCTTCCACGAGGTGCGGAGGGAGGAGCCATGTGCTCTCAAGAGACGTGAGCTGCTTACCCCGGTACAGCCCACTGCTACCCGCTGCTGCTGGTTCATGTGGGTGCCAGTGACACAGCCAGGAGCTGCCTGAGGAGTACCAGGAAAGATTAGAGCCCTGAGCATGGTGATAAGGGACTCTGGAGAGCAGGAACCTCTTTCATCAATCCTGCTAAAGTTGCAGTCAACAGCTCAATGTCCAAGTCCAACAGCTCGTGTCAGTATTGACACTGGTGCTGCTTAATGTCTTTGTCAGTGACATGGACAGTGGGACTGAGTGCACCCTCAGCAAGTGCTCTTGTGACACCCAGCTGGGTGGTGTGGTCAGCACACTGAGGGGAAGGGATGCCATCCTGAGGGTCCTTGAGAGGCTTGAGAGGTGGGCCTGTGTGAACCTTATGAAGTTTAACCAGGCCAAGTGCAAGGTCCTGTATGTGGGGCAATGCCAAGCACCAGCACAGGCTGGGCAGAGAAGGGATGAGGAGAAAGACTTGGACGTGACCCAGCAATGTGTGCTCACAGCCCAGAGAGCCAATCCTGTCCTGGGCTGCATGAAAAGCAGTGTGGGCAGCAGGAGAGGGAGAGGGAGAGGGAGAGGGAGAGGGAGAGGGAGAGGACTGTCCTCTTTTGCTCTGCTCTCATGAGACCCCACCTGAAATATTGCATCCAGCTCTGGCACCCTCAGCACAGGAAAGACATGGATTAGTTGGAACAGGTCCAAAGAAGGTCCACAAATGTGAACAGAGGGCTGGAACTCCTCTTCTATGAGAACAGACTAAGAGAGCTGGGGTTGTTCATCCTGGAGAAGACAAGGCTCTGGGGAGACCTTACAGCAGCCTCCTAGCCTACCTAAAGTGAGCCTACAAGAAAGATGGAGAGGGGCATTTTACAAGGACATGTAGTGACAGGACAAGAGATAATGTCTTTAAACTGAAAGAGAGTAGGTTTAGACCAGATATTAGAAAGAAATTATTTTCTGTGAGGGTGGTGAGACACTGGAACAGGTTGCCCAGAGAAGTTGTGGAGGACCCATGCCTGGATGTTCTCAAGGCCAGGTTGGCCTGAGATCTGAGTAATCTTGTCTACTGGAAGGTGTCCCTTCCTGTGGCAGAGGGATTGGAACTAGATGATCTTTAAGGTCCCTTCCAAACCAAACCGTTCTAGGATTCTGTGGAAATCTACAGAGGAAAAAAATACGGTATTGAATTTGTCGAATAAAACTGCATATTTCTGGTTTATGAATTCATTTTTCTAGTAACCATGTAAAATAGATTTGCAGATTGTAAATGTATATACTTATAGTAAATTTAATGTATATGTTCTAAATATAAACTGCATGCTTTCTAAAACAGCCAAAACACAAGATCCTCAATGAGTGACCCAAAGGCCTTGGTTTCAACTGCACAGCAAATTTAAGTGTGAACATGACACTGATGTGATAAAAACATTACACTTATATTAGAATATGATCAAAACAATAGCATCTACTCCTTTGATATGAAAGGTCTTTGGCTCTGCTTTGACATTTGTTTTTCAGAAATCCCCTTTGCAGTTTATGCAGCAGCAGAATAATATTCCATGACAAGAGCTGAATCTATTGATATCTCCCAATTAAATAATTGGTTCTGAATAAAGACAACACACCAATACAATACGGATGACTGTAGCTAAACATTTATATATAAAATAAGACCTGGACTGATCCTCAGCTTGGATGCCAGGCAGCATTGGTTAGCTTGTGCTTTACCCTGCTGGGTGCTCACAGCCTTTCTGGCTTGCCTTGGAAGCAGCTGGCTGTGGGTAGCTCAGAAGGAGATCCAGGGGATGAGCAAAAAGCCAAGCAGCGTAGCTAATCAGGGGTGCCTTGAGCTCACTGTCTGGCCCCATTTGTCAGTAGCCTAGACATAAACTAACCAGCCATGCAGCTCATGTTCTGAGAAAGAACTCAAAATTAAAGTAAGTGAGGAAGAAGTGCAAGGTCCATAGCCCTTTTTTCCCCCTAGCAGTTTTAAAAGAAATACAATTAAAAGGCTCCTTCTGTCTGAAAACGTGCATACCTAGGGCAGAGACTGAGCATCATTTCCTTAGCTTCATTTTTGCAGCTGAAGAAAAATAAACCAAAACCAAATAAACCCCGTGTCCTGTGGGTAAGTATCCTTGTGCAGCATCTTGCTGTGCAATGAGGTGTGTGTACATGGCTTTATCTGAAAACATTGCAAAGTTTTAGATGTGTTTCAAGACAGAAAATAAAACAGAGGCTTACCTTCCTAATAATATATGCTTGGACATCTCAAGCAACTATATTTAGGGAGTGCAATGGTCTGGCCAGATCTGAAAAGCGCCTCATTAGTCACCCTTCTCCTATAAAGAATCCTCATCCCGTGCCCTAAAACCAGACAGCACCAATAATGTGCCCTTTCTTACGACACGCTGTTCTGCCTGAACAAGAGTTGAGTCTCCATTGGACTTGGCCCTCTGAGCCTTTGGACTTGGCCCTCTGTGAAGAGTAGCCCAGTACAGGATATTCACCACATCTGACTTCAGGGCCAGTAATTATTACCAACTGGAGTGGAGTGGGAAGGTTGTTAACCACTGGAGAACAAATTGCCGCAGTCCCACAGCTCATCTTTGGTATGTTTTTCAATTTTGATATGTTTAGATAAGGGTCAACTTTTGCAGACAGATCCTCTTATCATGTGCATGAAAACTGCCTTTATTTATTAAGCTTGATGCCACTAATTTCACCCTTAAATGTCATTCAGTGTTTTCCATTCATGTTTTTTAAACATTTCATTACTGGTCAATTCAGGGGCCAAATAAGTAAGCAATGGGTTTGAACATATGGGAAAACCTGATCCTTGCTGCCAAGGAGTTAGAGTATTAAAGTGCATAAGCCATTTCCTGTAACAGTTGTCAAGCTAATTGTCAGTAAATTACTTAGTCCATGTGTTTATTATTCAGATATAAACCCACAGACTTGGTGTGAAAATGGCATTACACTCCTGTAATCACAGACTAATCTTTTACAACTATGGCCCTACACCCCCCAAACTGCATCACTTACAAAACAGCAGCTTTTGAGCAAGTTAATTCACACTGTATTGCACCATCCAGTCATGAGGGTAACATTAACAGGCACTATTGCTGTACACCTTCATGTAACTCCATAAAAATCAGAATAATCTTTAGTAAATAATGATTCAATCAGAAAGACTGAATTTAAAACATGGAATGAAATTCAATACAAAAAAAATCACTATCATCTTCACTGTAAATGCTTTCTATACCTGAAGATAACACACTTCTGCAGTTCTTGGTGACCAACTCCCCTGCTCTGTACTCAGGGCATGACAGCCAGCCTATTACTTAAAGTATTTGGCATAATGGACATAGCAGTGCCTATAGGTAATGTAGTTTTTTCTTTCTGATAATTTCTAGATTGCATTTAGATTTTTAGTGGTGGTAGATGATGAAAGTGTTAAAAAGTTGAAAAAATTTAGTAACCTCTGAAGATCAACACCTGCTCAGAAATGTTAAATTCAAGTTGGCTCTCCATTAGCCCACATCTCATGTCGTAATTCAGTTTTAGATTGATCCCTTGTACCCTGGCATTACATGCAGTGCTCTTGAGCCTGAGCTGAATGTACACTAAGCTAAGATACCACTTCACCATCCCTTGTTTGTAGCAATGAGAAAGCACATTCTTGGCTAGCTTCATAACAGAGGTGCTCTACACTGCTATTTCCTGCCTTTTTTTTAAACTTTGAAAGCAAAGTGAGCACTGGAGAAAGTAAAAGACATTGCTTCTCTTGTGTTTTACCATAAAAAATAGAAGATTAATATTAATAAAGTAAAAACGCATTGTCCAAGCCTCACCTTTTATTATATTTCAGAAACCATGCTCAATTGATGTTATAATTGATGAAGAAACTGCAAATCAACTCACAGGACCATGAGCATACATTTGCTGTCAACAGAAAGACTCTCAGGGACTTCAGTTAGTATTAGATTGCAGTCTTCATATTTACATTTAAAAGTATTCCCCACTGTGTCCTTACACAAATTATTAGCCTATTCAAACTCAATGAAAGATAAGTGGAAGATGAAAAAGTATGCATTAAATATCTGGCAGAGAGTGATGTAAGAAGGGCAGTTTTGAGAGCTGTCACTCTGGAAATTCCTTCTGGCTTTTCATCAGGGAGATATCCCCTCTCCGTGTCTGGACATTTTGTATCCAACCACTTGAAATCAAAAAGAAAAAGAAATATGTTTTTCTGCGTTTGAATGACTGTATAAGACAGAACAATACAAAACAGAAAGTATCTTTCATTATACAGTACTGCTGGAAAAAAAACAAGCACAAAACCAGCCACAAAAAAAATCACAACCAAAGAACCCCTGCTGTTGATGTCTAAATGTTTATATATTCACCTGTTGCTCTCCCACTATCTTCCTGAATTTTTTAATTTGCAAGAACAAGATAGGAAAAAGTAGTCATTAATGAAGAAATGCTTTATCTGGATAAAACACCTTGTTCCAGTAAGTAGCATTTTCCTCTCTCTTTAGCGTGCACAGCCTTTATTTCAAAAATTAATCTAATAGCTGCTGTTTTCCAGTAATTCAAACCAGTCATAAAAGTATATTTAATTATTGTATAATCAGTGGCATAAGATAAATGTGTTCTACTCAGTTGCATTTCCATGAAATCAGACTTTTCTGACACTTTAAAATCCCTGTAGTGGACTCAGAAAAAGCTGTGTAACTGGTCTAAAGCAGAAAAAAGCTAGGCAAATGCATGAGTAGAATCAGAGAATCACAGAAGTAACTGAGTTGCAAGAGACCATCAGAATCATCAAGCCCAACTCCTGGCCCCGCACAGGGGCCAAGAGAAACCCAACATGTGCTTGAGGGCATTGTCCACATTGTCCAAATGCTTCTTGAGCTCTCTCTGGCTTGGTGCTGTGACCACTTCTCAGGGAAGCTTGTTCCAGTGCACAGCCACCCTTTGGGTGAAAAATCTTTTTTCTAATACTGAACCTAAACCTCCCCTGACTCAGCTTCAGGCCACTCCCTCGGGTCCTGTCACTGGTCACCAGAGACAAAAGATCAGTGCCTGCCCCTCCATTTCCCCTCATGAGGATGTTGAAGACCACAATGAGGTTTCCCCTCAGCCTCCTCCTCTGCAGGCTGAACAGACCAAGTGGCCTCAGCCACCCCTCAAACAGCTGCCCCTCAAGACCCCATGAGGAGAGGCTGAAGGTGGCACAACTATCTTAATTCACAATGTCTTTTCTGAAACATAGTAAACAAATATTATCCCCAGACTAAAATCAAAACCAGACAGAAGATCCCTAGTTTAAACCATTGCTCCAGTAGCCTCTTTTATTATAAAAAGTTCTTTCCTTAAAATATGAAAAATGTTATGAATGAGTACCTACTCATTCAGCATTTCATACATTCTTCCATTTATATGATTTAGAATATCAGTATTGTGCAATAGGCCTTACCCCCAAAATTATCTTAGACATATATATAAATGTTAAAAACCAGAACAATTTATGGACAGAGTAAAGACTCAGTAAAAAATAATCTTTATCATTCTAACTTCAAGCAAAATAAATTTATTTTGACTCCTTTGCAGCTGTCCTTATTCTTCAAAAGGAAGAAGTATGTAATATAGAATAATTAGTATGTAATATAGAATAATTAGTGTTTTCCATTTCTTTGAAACACTGGTGAGACTTGGGCAACGAAAAAATGGATGTTGACTAATAAACAGGGTTATTAGCTGGCAAGGTTTTGACTGGTGATGTGTCGTTCAAAACTGCATGACTTAACTCCCTAGTTCTAAACTCTGAGGTCCAAAATACCATTCAAATGAACATAGCAAAGAATAAGAACTTTCAGGCCCCTCACCAGAAGACTGAGAGCTCTGGGAGAGCTCACAGACACAAAATTATAAGAATTGAAGATCTATTTACCAGTTCAAACTACTGCAAAGTACCATCCTGCTCTGGAGTGTGGCTTAATAAAAAAATCAAAAACCAAAATATGGCAGATGATTTCCCAGTAAGGTCTCAATATGTCAACAGGCAGCAGCTTCACTTTGGGAATGCAAACAAAATGCAGGACTCAGAGGGGGGAAGCGTCTGTCAAATAGCTCAGCGTGCACCACACGTACTGTGCACCACACAATACCTGCTCTGCACACCTCAGTGTCAGGGGAGCAAAGCCATGATCCTGCCTCCTGTGCTTTCCTGAAATGGTTGTAGACACATGCTGGGGAGCAATAGAGAGCTTTGTCTCTAAGTCATGTGTGTACATGGGACTGTTGCTATTACTGCTTTTTGTCTGATATACAAGAGATGAAGATTTTGTAGTGCACCCCCCATGCCCCCCATTTAAAGAGCTGGAAAATGTTCTTAAGGATTGACATCATGCTCAATTCAGGCAATTTCTGCCTTCATTTGCATTCCCTAAAATTTTGCTGATACTCATGCAAACACACAAAATGAATGTGAGAGACTAATGCAATATTACTTACTATAAGCTGACGTGGACACCAGTTCAGGAACTCAATAAGCACTTTGAAAAATACTCTGAAATTAAGACTTTAGACTTCACTGACTCAGTTTGCTTAATTTGTCAGCTTTCAAACCTTTGGATCTGAAATCTATACTGGTTTGCTCCTCGCTCAGGCATAGGAAGCAGTCAAAAAAAAGGCACTTTGTTCTAAATCTTGTAATTTGCACATGTGGAACAGAGAGAAGAAACCAATCTTTGATCTAAATTTAATTAAACACTTTTCTCATTGACATGTGAGCTTCTTCTCTCCTTACAGTTCATTCACTGGCTAAGAAATTATTTTTTCCAGCCATTATCAACTTTCACAGTACTGCTAAAAAGGCTTAATACAGGAAAAAATGCATTTCAGTGGCCAGAGCAATAGATATGAGCTGCAAATGTACATTGCCATGAGATTTGTTAAGGGAGAAAGCATTCTATCAGTTTTCAAAGTAAAACCATATTCTGAGCTTTAAATTGGCATAGAAGAGATGATTTTGGTGGAATTATAGGACTCTCCCAAAATGCTAAATATTGGCAATGAAAACTTCTCTCCCAACTTCTTTCATAGAAAGCCACAAGATATTCTGTGCTCTCTTCTATAGAGATTTACAGGACTACAGCAAGGAAAACTTGCTTTGAGTAATAATGTTTGCAAAAGAATCTTCCAGTACACAGCCTTCTTTGTGCTGAGATGGTAGTGGTGATGTTCCAAAATTCAGCCCAAATTTTGGAAGAAATGGGGGCTGTCATAAAAGTACCAAACCAAATATAGTTTCTATCTTTTATAGGATCCTGAGCCATTGGTTTTTATCATTCATTCAGCATTTGCAAGATAAAATCTTCTGTGTATATTCCTTGAGTCCCCCCTACCTTAGGGAAGAAGATTTTAATTTCTTCAAGTTGAAAGAAAGCATAGGGGTTTTTTTCTTCAGACACTGCTATAAAGAAGAGAATATCTCAACATGAAAGTTTTAATGATATTGTCTTTGTGGCTCAAAAATTTCAGGAACAAGTCATCTTATTTGGGTTTAGTCTGAAGCTCATAATCCTATTCACTACATTAAATTAGTAAGGTCTTCAGAAGCATTTTTTGACAGCTGAACATTATTGTCATGTCAAAAGAGGGTTTTCAGGACTCTGGACCCTTATTGCCTACACTGCTCTATCTCCTAATCCACCCCATGGATCAGCTGTTTTCCATGGCACTATAACACGGGAAAAGTGAAGTTATTGAAAACTTAATCTAAACCCAGAGGTTAAAAACCCCTCAAAACCTATAATTTATCCCAAACTTTATCAATTAATTAATTAGAAGTCTTAGAAAACTTACCTTTAAAATTTGGTCTGATTCTAGCATCATACCCCGATGTCCTTCCCATCAATTTGTCCAAAAAATCTGAAGGAGACAGGGTCTGTGAGGGGGATTTTCCAGATCTTGAATCATGTTCCTTACAGAAAGTCGTCCTAAATAAATTATTAGCCACCATTAGCTAATATTTAGCTTGTATTGTATTCAAGTCATGGAGAAATTACATAACTAAATAAAATTGTCTCAACTCAGTGAAGGTAGAAATTAATGTTTTTAAAGGGCAACATACTCTACCTTTCATCTGAAAACTTTATTCTAGAAATAAAGACAAGTTTCAGGTATCATGCATGAACACAATTTTCTATTCAGAAAAAGCCTTAGCTTTAAAAAGAAATTCATTAATTCAAAGTTTTAAGACTTTGGAAGATTCAATTTGCTCTTCACCCTAATGTGTAGATCCATCTTAGAGTGATTTTGATATCGTATTTTGTATCATTATTTTAATTGCATGGATGCTGTTAAAATGTTATGTTAACACTGGTTTAAGGTGGTCTTAAACTTCCAAACAACAGCCAACAACACTCAACAAGCAACACTGAAAAATACCAGATTTGTTAATGTTGGGAAAGATACAGATGGAAAAAAAATGTTTTAATTGTTTTTTACAGATGCTACCCAAAATATACTTAAATCATGCTAGTGAGTGTCTGGATTCTTTCCCAACATGGCAAAAAGGGTTTCAGAGACAGCCACAACAGATCTTAGGGGGGTTTACACGCCCTCTCCATGAGCACTTAATAATACAATTTAGTATCACCAGGTGGTATTCATATGCAAGTTCATTGAACACGTCTGTTTCAAGGATTTAAGAAAAAACTTCTGATACGATACCATGTGTGTGAAATGCTGTGTACACAGCACATTACATATTGCAAACACATAATACATTGCAGAGAAAGACAGTTTAGGAGTTCCCCACAGTTGTTCCCCAGGGAAAAAGAAACTAGAATGAAAATGGTCATATTTGGTGTGTAGAGGCACAGATTTAATAATAAAACATTATCTTACGTCTTAAATGACCAATTTCATTGTGTCTGTTTCCACTTTAACTTTGAGCTAAATTAAAAGTAATTCTGACTCTGACTTCTTAACCACTCTTTGTTTAAATATTTGCCCAAAGGGAACCTCTCAGTTTCAGGAGTGTTTCATGGGGTGTTTTCATGCATCTACATGCAAGTATAAAAATATTAGATATATATCTGATCATCTGAAAGGAGAAGAAAATATCAAATCCTCTCTTGCTACAAAAGAGAAACAATTCACCCGAATTGTTAAATGGCAAGATGATAGTAAATTCTCGTGGTGTGATTCCACACATTTTTTTCAGGTTCCATATACAGGAGGGGGTTTCTTCCTTTTGCTTTTGTCAATGACAGGGTACCATTGCAAATATTTTTAATATTTCATACACAGGAGATGATCTATCCAACTTAAATAATGAAATAACTCAGTTAAGAAAATAAAAACTGGAAAATTAAGGTAGTACACTTATTCATATACAAATTACTTCTGTTTTCATTCAGAGCCCACTAGTTATGAGTCGTGTTGTGAACCCAGGCTCACAGATATAAACACTGTTTCACTCTGTCACTATATGTATACCTCTTTACTCCTAGAATGACACTTTTACGTGTAGATTCATCTGTACATGCAGATGCACAGCAGCATACAGTCCAATAATGAATCTCATCTGAAATGCTATTCTGGTTAATAAAACTGACCTGTTTGCTTAGTACCACAAAAAAGTCAATAGCTGAAGCAAAAGCTCATGAAACGTTAAAAAAAAAAAATTAGAAACATTGGGACTTTGAGTCAACACAATACTAGCCTGATCCAGGGTTTTCCCAAAATCAGAGGGCTGGTTCTCCAATTTCAAATAACTACATCCCTGACAAAATTGGTACAATCATTTCCAAAGATTGAAGAGGAGGGAACCAAAGCAACTTCCTAAACAACCTTTGCCAGGAGTAGAGAATTTGCATTTAGGAAAAAAAGCCGAAGAAAATGTTCTTATCTGTACTGATATACAGTGAAAAAAACCCCACATCTTTGCATCAGAAAATGGAAAATAGATCACCCAAACTTGAGATTATTATTTTTTGTGTTTGTTACCAAGCAACGAGTCTCTGAGTGTAAAAGGGATAGTCTATACAGAATGAACACAAAACACTCTCAAATACAGCAAACAAACCAGGTTATTGTGACGTAGTATCTTTATAGTTATGATTCTCACGACCTTTCGACAAATATTATTACACAGTGGTATCACCTACCTGAAGTGGTTTGTCTCTAAGAAAAATGCAAACAAGGTTGTCAAAATTTTCACTAGCTGCCGGTTCATTCCTCCTGCTTTCTGTGATGATTTTGAAATATCCCAGAAACGATTCCAGAGAGATGCAGGGAAAAAGTAAGCTGCTGCTGCCTAGATTTCCAAATTCAGCAAAAATTTAATTTTCTTGACAAATCAGGAAGAGAAGGTCTGGATCTCTACAAAGTGGGGGTAAAAGAGAAGTGCCAGTCCTTGGAATCATGGTCAGGTCAAGCCTAGGCTCATCTCCAGCAGTCAGCACAAAAGAGATAAGGCATCAGACACAGTCGTTCCCCTGACTTGATTTTGGTGATGGAGGGGAAAAAAAAAAAAAAACAAAAAAAAAGCAAAAAGAAGAAAAGAAATTGAAAGAAAGGGGAAAAAAAGGAAAAGAGAGGAGGAGAAAACCCAACTATGCGAGGAGCATCAGGCAGAAGCGAACAGCGCGGAGAGCAGTTCTGTTGTCGGTATGTTTTATTCCCCTTTCGCTGACAATTAGTATTTATGAACGGTGGTGGGGCTACTGGGTCGCTCTGCTTTCCCCCTCTTTGGGTAGGGAAGCGTCGGCGTTGCCGGGGAGGGCGGGAG
>VYZP01040456.1:18945-29731 GCA_013400635.1 Hypocryptadius cinnamomeus
GCCGCGTCACCCTGCGGGAATATCGGAACGGCGGGCGTCGAGAGGAAGGGGCCGGGGTCTTGTCGGTGGTGGCAACCGCTGGGAGGAGAGGCACCAGGCAGAAGCTGGTGCACAAGTTCCACCTGAACATGAAGAACTTGACTTTCGGCAGTGTGGAAATCAATTCCTGCAAAGAAGTTGGGATTTTTACACATCCTGCACTCCCAAAATAAAAGGAACTATTGTTCTTTCTTCAGTTTTAGGTTCACCTATATTTTTTAAGTCCTGCCACAGAACCAGTGCACCTGAACACTGCTTCACTTCCACAAGAGTATTTGCACACTATAACACACATTTTTCATATCTCCAAGTAAAAAACCTACAATTTCATGACAACTACTGTTACCATGTGTCTAGTCATCTTAAAAAAAAAAAAAAGTTTCTGAAAAAGAGTTAAAAAGGGTTGTTCTGTTCACACATTAGCAAGAAATCAAAGCTACATACTGTTCAGTAAATGATACTCAGCTGTTGCATTTTGCATCTTTTGGTTTAGTAAGGTAGGATGCATCTGAAAAAAAATAGAAATTAAATAGAATATATAAAATTTTAAAATACAGAAAATCATAGAATGGTAGTGGTTTGAAGGGATCTTAGATATCATCTAGTTCCAACCCCCGTGCCATGGTAATGGACATCTTCCACTAGACCGGATTGCTCAAAGCTCCACCCAGCCCGACCTTGAACACATCCAGGAGTGGTGTGTCCACAACCTCTCTTGGCTACATTTTGAAGTACCTCACCACCCTCACAGTAAAGAATTTCTTCCTAATATCTGATCTAAACCTGCCCTCTTCCAGTTTAAGGTCTATCACTACATGTTCTTGTAAAATGTCCCTCTCCAACTCTCTTGTAAGGTCCCTTTAGGGACTGGAAGGTGCTGTAAGTTGTTCCCCTGGAACCTTCTCTCCTCCAGGCTGAACAATCCCAACTCTCTCATAGGAGAGGTTCTCCATCTCTCTGATCATCTTTATGGCTCCCTCTGGACTTGCCCCAGCAGGTCAATGTCCTTTGTTCAGGATGACCCCCTGAACCTGGACACAGCACTCCAGGAGGGGTCTTACAAAGCAGAGGGGGAGAGTCCCCTCCCTCGATCTGCTGGTCATGCTGTTTTTGGTGCAGTACAGGAGGTGTTAGGATTTCTGGGCTGCAAGCACACATTGCCAGCTCATGTCCAGCTTCCTGTCTGCCAACACCACCATGTCCTTTCCCTGAGGGCTGCTCTCAATCCATCCTCTGCTCAGCCAGTATTTGTGCTTGGGATTGCCCTGATGCACGACATTGTTCTTGGCCTTGTTGGACTTCACAAGGTTCATATGGCACAGCTCTCAAGCCTCTCAAGAACCTTCTGGATGGCCTTTCCCTTTAGCCTGTCCACCACACCACACAGCTGAGTGTCATCCTTAGGCTAGTAGAGGATGCACTCCATCCCACCATCCATATCGCTGTCAAAGATGTTAAAAAACCTTATCAGTGATCCTTAGGCACAAATGCTAGATAATGCAACATTTTATGCACAAAAGATTGAAATAACTGAAAGGGCAACCCAAAGTTGCAAATGTAAACTAAATTCCTTATTTCCTTAGCTGCTGAGTCTGTGTCAGTGACATAAATTAAGGTCCAGCAGAAGGAAGGGCACCATATTTGCTTTTGTTAAAACTATCAAAGTTTATCATTAGACACTGAGCACTGATGCTGAATCACTGCACTGTAACATCACCTAACCCCTTCAAAAGACAGGTCTTCTCACTGTCATATTAAAGAGGAGAGGTTAAGTTATGTCTCTTACTGCAGTGTCTCATTCTGAGAAATAAAGCTCACAAAGTTGCATCTGGAAATAATGGAATTCTGAGTCAACAAAGAGGTGCATTTCAAAGTTCATGCCTGTTCCCATCTAGATAGGAACCCAGTAATAGTGTTGTATATTTTTACCTTAAGTTGAGATAAATGGGAAAATTGGAAAGCATGATTTCTATCAGCTGCAGGAAAACTCTGTCTCTTTAACCTACACTGCCACCTGCTTAAAAGTGTGGGGAATCTCAGAACTGCTTGCAGAGTTCGTAATGCAGAAGTCACTGAATATGGCAGATGTCTTTCCAATGAGTCTGTTAATATGGATTTTGTGACATGACATGCTTTTAAAGACCTATAAATGTTCATTACCCTTCTTGGTAACTGCAAGTAACTGAACATTTCCTTAAGTTTTCTAACTGTAGAAAACCTGCTTAAAATTCTGCTTTCCAGGATTTAGCTGCTACTGGCCATTTTCTGCACTTCATGGCTTATTTGAAATGCTAAATAACTGTATCTCTAAGCTAAATAAAAATTGCAGGAAGTTCTTCAAAGCATACTTCCCTTAATTGATGTGGGCTTTTAAAAAACACGGTGAGAGATGTCATGATGAAAATTTAAAGTATCTGCTCCACCATTCCTTACACCTCCAAATGTCTAGTCTTCGGTGAGATATTACTCAGCATGGTGGTTACATGGAAGTGTCAAGCAAAACTTAATTATTAAGGGTTGAAAATAGTGTGTTACTGATGCTTATTTAACTAACAGCAACAGTCATTCAAATAGTTCTGTACTTGAAATTCTAGAGGTTCAAAGCAAATGTTTTCTCTAATCAGACTTCCAGGTCAAGCTCCCGTGTACACTGGGGGTAACAGGGATCAGATTTCAGTCCATCACCACTTTTTCATGAATTAACACATGTATGAAAAGCTTCTTACTTTCAGCTATTCCTGCAACACAGTTTCTCCTCATCCTCCTCTCATAAAAAATGAAAAAGTTGTTTATAGTTGTTTTGAGCACTGTAAGTCTCTGAGCTGTCATTCATTCACAATGAAAATGTGTTTATTAAATGTGCACCCGATGGCAAGGGAGGATTCAGAGCCCTGCAGAGCAGGGGAACCATTTGGGAGCTCAGTTGCCTGGATGTACATGGCACTTTGTGCTGTCCCCCTCCTGTGCCAGAGCCAGAGCTGTGAGCAGCAGTGCCGCTGATGTGCAGCAGGTTCTGGATGAACTTTGTATGTTCGATTGCACAGATGGGATTCTTTTCAATGTCACTCATTTGTTATCTCCCACAACACATTTCTGACAGCAGAAGTGTTGCAAATGAAAAGGAGTCAAAGACTCCCACCTGGGATTGGAAGGGAGGCTTGTAAAATGGCACAGGGATGGGCATGAAGACAAGATGGAAATGTTTTCAGGTGAAAAGGCTAAATAACACATCCCTGTGGTTTCCCAGACATACACAGAAGCTTGATAATCGTGCCAAATATGGCATATTATTTCAAGTATGAGCTAATTCAGTCCAATTTCTCTATTCCACCTGAGTTTCTTAAGCACTAACTTACTGGGCAGAAAATAGAACAGAATTACCCTGTTCCCATGTAAATGATTTTATAACAGTTAGTTGATGGAACATGATTTATGTTTGTTTGCACTGTTTATGCATTTCTGAAAACCTAAGAAATGGAAGAAATAAGGTCATACCTCCTTCTCAAGTTATGATAAATAAGGGATCCAGATGCATGCTTCTGAGAGAACAAAATCCATCATTTCAAATATGCAATTAGTGTCTATAAGAAGAGAAAATTCAATATAACTTTCAAACTGGTATGTCAAATTATCATAATTGTTGGATGCTGGTTAACAATGACAAGTGTATTTCAATATAGTGCCAAATATAAATGAATTGAGAGTACAGTCTATGTAAAATTTCCAATTATAGTGAAAGCAAAAAAAAGCCAAAACAAAAACTTGAAGGTAATCTAATGTGACTGCATGTTGAGCTAAGGAGAAGAAACCAACTGGCCTGGATTTTGAACCATACATAACTGTGTATGAACCATAAAAAACTGTGTAAGGGATGAAACAATGTAAACCCTGTTTCTTTTTCATTTTGGAAACTCTGTTAATAAGAAGTCTCGGTGAATGATAGAGATAGCCTTAGTTGTCAGAAAAAGGCAATAGCTAGATTTTAAGCTGTCCAATATAAAACCAAGTGTTTTATTTAGAACATTTTTATACCTGACATTAACAGATACAACAATGCATTTGTCAGTGCAAAATATTTTCACATCCTTCCTTTTTTTTTTTTTTTTTTTTTGGTTATTACTTGCCTTGGTATCCATAGTATCTCTAAATTAAAATAAAACCTCCCACGTAGAAATTCCTTGTTGTTCTATATTATGCAGTTTTTCCTTTTAAATAGTAACAAAAAGAGCTGGAAAGAGAGCATAACAAATTTACTTTTAATGGAATTATGTATTTTAAATATACTACTTGTATTGAGTTTACATCCTCTATCTGAATTTTGTTTTCTGAAATCTTGAATATATATTATCTATTACATAAATAACAATTTATAATATATGCATGTATTTCTCTTTGTATTATAATATCAATTCCTGGTGTAATTTTTTACACTGCAAATGTAAGAAATGAAGAATGAACTAAATCTCATTTGAAAATTTGTTTCCTCCATTAGAGGTCTGGAAATTTTACAGTGTAAGATTATGTAGGGAACTACATCAGTTTCACCAGCTGGCTCAAGCAGATCCAGCTATTGAGTTTTAGGTTCTTGATTTGCATGATTTGTAACACTTTACTCCTCATGTGGTACAAATGGTGCCATTACAGAATAGGGGAGCATTTCATACAAATGAAGTAAAAATATCTGGCATTTGGAATTTGATAACATTGGAAATAAGTAGAAAATATGAATAAACTGTTACTTATGTTTCAATCTGACTGTAGGAGAATGCAGGAAGGTTAAAATGAGCAACTCATTCAGTCCTTGACCTTCAGCCCCAGAATGTGATTCATATTGGAAGAGGCTGTCAGATACTCAAACAGAAAAAAAACCAGTGGTCCGAAACAGCACAAAATTGTCTTATTACCCCTTTCATATTTCATCCTGGCAATTTAGATATGAATTGAATAATTCCTAGCACTTTGTGTCATTTATGACTTAAATTCCTTAAGACAACATGTACCATATATTGTATTTCAAGAAAGTATTCAAAGAGGACCCTTTCACCCAAGGCAGTCTAGTCACGATGAGAAAATCTGTCTTAAACATTTAACTGGTATCTTGTTTAAAGCTTCTCTTGTGAAACCAGAACATCCTTACTTGGAAATACTGGCTGGCTTAGTGGAAGGAATTCCAGTAGTCAGAAGTGATTGCAGACCCATTCCAGCAGAGCATTTCTCCCTCTCTGCCCTGTGATATTTGAGTTCATGATAGCCAGGAAGCAAAGAAGGTGGCATGAATTGACAAGGTAATGTCCATTACCTACCTTCTTGTAGAGTCCAGGGACAGGGAAAACAGAAAATAACCTTGTTTGCTCCTGCACACTTACACCCAAAATAGAGTTAAATGAGTTGTGGGATAACTAAGTGAGCCTGGGCTTTGGATCACCACCCTTAGATCTTCATTGCTGCAGGAAAAGATTAAGACTCTTTTCTGATCTCACTTGAATGGAAACATCAGTTACAATTTCTACAAAACACATCATGTGCAAGTTGAGCTCACTGAGTGGGGACACTCAAAAGGAAAATAAACTATTTGAACTGAGTTATGTTTACATTTACTGTATATGAACCTGTATACTACAACTAAATTGTAAATATATGCTATTACCCACCTCCTTTGTTTACTCTCTCCGACATAACTACAGCTATGACCGACATTATTTTCACAGAAAATCAACATGCCATTCATTTCTTAGAATTTAGTAGCAGAAATTAAATATCTGACCAACATTCATTCATCTTCAGTATTTCAATTTTTTAAAGTTCTGACAGAAACAGCAGCAAGAAGAAACTATACAAGAGTTTTACCTAATGTATGTCTGATAGGTTGACTAACAAGAAGCTCTCTTATGTAGAGATGATTTATCTGGTGAACACTTCCTTCCTATATATAGGTATAAATACATGAAAATTCCATCACACTTCTTGATTTCATTTGCAGTAATTATTATGTGCCAGCTGTTATATGTTAACCTGATGGCTAAAATATCTTACTTCTGTTGTAGATTAGATACTTCAGCAGACAGCAGAATTGTATATTAACAATGACTAATGCTGTGCATGGTAATCAGTTTAATCATATCTTCCCTTAATGCTTGTAAGCTAAATTTGCTTCTGTTCTTATGGTATTATTTTGTAAATTTAGGTCTTTGATATTTAATCAACTATGCATTCTTCCTGGCTTGCAACAAAACAATTTTTTTGCCCCATTTAATGCTTATCAAGCTTACTCAAAAATAACAGTTTTAAATAGATTTTACAATATGGTATCTGATCTAGCCATAAGAATACTGTGATCTTGAATGCTATAATCATGCATGCAGAGCAAAGAAAAGCTGTAAAGCTTAATTTATTTATAAATGGATTACAGGAGTTACTTAAAATTGATATTTTAATTTTATATACCTACTGAAGAGCATGATGAAAATAATCATGACACAAAACATAGATGTTTTAGATAATTATGTGTGTTCTGCTTGTGCTGATTCTACCTTGTCAGGATTAGCTACCCTGTAGCAACTGCAAAATGTAGACACATACTCATATCAGTACTGTTAACACGTGTGAAAACCTGACATACTAGAAAGGGGAAAATACTTCATCCCATGTGATATTTGGGACACTTACCTGTGGCATAAGAACTACTATAGCATGGAGTATGCCATAAGGCATCAGCATCACAAAACAAATATTGATGTGTGCTCTGAAAACTTCATTTTGTGATTTTCCATGCCACAGAAGTGTCTGATTTCTATTTTTCTCCCTAGTGTTTACTAGAGAGCAGTATCAAGAGCAAATGTGTGAATGTGTGGGTGCTTAAATTCTTTGCCTGTATCTTTTCCATAGTTCTCTTACGAGGAGGGGAAGTGTAATTTCTACCTCAGCTGACAATCTCTGGCTTCTGTGGTGCAGCGTGGAGAGGGAGGGATCTCAGGTTCTGCATTCCAGTGACTCACTGGCGGCTCTGCAGCTGCCTGGTAGCTGGCAGAATTTGGGTATTCCTGTGATCAGGAGTCTGTTGAACTTCAAAAGCAAAGACCTAGCAATGTATTGAGTGCAGCCTCACAGCCTGCATGTTCATAATCGGATTTCTCTATGAACAGAGATATCTGCAAGGCATCGTCTCAGTCATTAGCAATATTAGAGCCGTGATTGTTTCCTAACTTTAGAACATGTGTTTGATTATGCCAATAAAGCATGCTGTGGAGGGGTCAGCTTCTTGGGACCTAGAGGAATTAAAATTCTGCTGAGGTGTGTCTCAGTCCCCTGTAAGGCTGTCTGAGATCCAAAGAAGAATAGTGTTGCAGAAAGGGGTGATTTATTTGTAAATGTATCGAGCAACATTAGCATGCTATGTTATTTTACATAAAAGACTTTCTTGCATTCTTTCTAGCATATACTGAATAATAGATAGCACTAGAAAAAACTGCATAAACCAGTATTTAAAACATGGTGAAGAAAATAGTTTTATTCAAGAAGTGGCATACAATCATATAGTTAGAGGCTGTAACATAGTGCATTGTTCGTTATGGGGTAAAATGAAGATTGCCCATACATTTCCTGAAAGGCTTAGCAATGCAGGTCTGTATTCTGTCACCTTACTTTTTGTATGAAAGTTTTGTTATTCCAATGGTTTAAATGATTTTCTCATATCTAGTGATATTGAGTGACAAAACCAGTACTAAGTAACAGAGAGCTACAATACAGAAGATTTTTTTAAAAAACATATATGTTCTCTATGCTCTCTTCTCTCTTGAAAGTAATTAAAAAACAAGTTTCTATTAAACATTTTACCGGTATTAATCCTACTGGATTCCTGCCCTGGCAGGAATTTGACTAATGCTTATTAACCCACTGCATTGAACAGTGGCCTATAGAACTGTTGTAATAAGATTTTATGAAGAGTTACCAATTTAAAATTTCATTCCTTCCCAGTGCATGTCCATAATTGCTATTGACACCAGTGTGAGTTACGGTTTCATTACACAGTACGCACTGAGAGGAGAGAAAGGCTCCTACAGAGAATGTGGATCTGTTCATATCTATCTCTCAATTGTTTACACTCTAGGGAATAAGTAAAGGTCATTCTCCCAGGCTTTTCTCCTTTTCTGCCAAAATATGAGGCAAATTAAAGTCAATTGGAGTTTCATTGGAGCTTTCAAACATCGTAAGAATTCAGCTTGTTAAGCAGGTTTATTTCAAAGATGTTATAAACAACAACCTCTCCTCCACCTCACAAAAACCCCAGCTTTAAACAAACAACAAAAAAAAAAGAAGCCTGCTTTGAAAGCAATAAAAGCTTCAGTAAAAGCTGCTTATTCCAAGGTTTCAGTCATCTCCACAGTTATAGTTAGGTACATACTGGCTCTTCTAAAATCATCTGGGTGATGATATACCTTAAAAATAGCTCTTAGAATCTCCTATTCATAAAGGAATATATATTTTTCAAAATTGGAGTGATCAGTTTTGCTGCTTCAATAATTATTACTATATAACAGAAGACAAAAAGAAAATAGAAATAACAAACCCAAAGCCTTCCTAACAACATAATCTAAAAACACTGAAGTTGTCTTACAGCTGTTGATCTCTACGTTAAAAAAAGACAAGAGCACAGATGTTTTGAAAGAAAGATATTAACCACCTACTAGTTAAATTTATGTTGCTGTGGAACTAATCCTGTTAGCAAGCTAAAGGTTGACACCAATACAGAAAGACAGCCTTCATATTGATTTAAGGAAATACAGATCCAGGAGTATTCATCACCCAAAGCATAGCTACAGAGCCTTGGTGATACACTTAGACTGTTTCTATGATCCAGTTAGAGACATAGGGACCCTGGACTTCCAGCACCCTCAATCTTTGTCTTTTCTCTTAAACATGAGTTCTTCCCAGTCAAAACATGCATTCTTCTGTCTAATGTTGAATGACTCAGTCACATGAACTCTACAGGACTTTAAAACCATGGGAAAATACCTTTAGAATAATACCAACCGAACCCTACAAATTATGCTTTTGCTAATGACACTGAGAAGGAGGCACCATTAAAAAAAATACCAAGCCTAGATGGTTGGTTGGTTGGTTGGTTGGTTGGTTTGTTTGTTTGTTTGTTTGTTTGTTTGTTTGTAGGAAAAGCCTCCCCATAATATTAATAAAAGATCCAGTACAGTGTCTAATGTCCTCCGAATTAGATCTGGAAAAACAGGATTCAGAAAATGTTTGAAGCCTGTGAAGCTTTACTGAGACTCAGAAAACAGAAAGTTATCACCCAGGAAAAAGTAGCAGTTTTCTTACATCCTCTAATGTCTCTCTGCTGGTGCAAGCCAAGGCAGCTCTTGTGCCTGGCTGCCAGACCTGATGCTTCAACAATTCCTCAGCACTTCTAACTCTGACCTCTTAGATGCCAACCAAAAATTTTTTAGGAGAGGGGTCGAGAAAAAGAGTATTTATACTGTAAA
This sequence comes from Hypocryptadius cinnamomeus, assembly GCA_013400635.1. Lineage (NCBI taxonomy): Eukaryota > Metazoa > Chordata > Aves > Passeriformes > Zosteropidae > Hypocryptadius > Hypocryptadius cinnamomeus. The sequence continues at coordinate 28,479 of VYZP01040456.1, forward strand.
TGCAGGGGAAATGCCACAATCACAGTAAATGTGTAGCTATTCCATAGCATCTCCTAGAAGAGATCTTGGAGCAGAAGACAATGAATGTGTCAATTCCCCCGGTATTTAAGGTCAGAATTGCAATTCACTTGCATGTGAAACTTTTGAGCATCTGAAGGCAGACTTCTAAAAGACCTTCAGACAACTTAAGTGAGCATCAGCTTGCCTTAGCAGTCCCTCCTAAGCCATTGCAAACAGTGAATTTTGGCTGTGTCTCATGAATCCTCATGCACTCCAAGATACACAAAGCTCAGCCCAAGGTGCATGTGTTCCTACTGTTTCAGAGCTGTGGAACTGGAAATTCACAGCGTTTATTGAGAAACAATTGGTGCCTTTGAATTAACCGAAAGCTCATGTGTTTCAGTTTACTCTCTATTCCTTCCTCTTCTAAACAATATTTGCTAGGATGCTGAGGTCTTCCTTTTGGCAGTATGATTATTTGGAATCTTAATTTGGGCATATCCTCTGGTATCAGTTGCTGGGATAACACAAAGTAACTGGAACATGCCACAAACTTAAGATAATTGGTAATCAGTGTATTATTAATTAATCATCTTGCCTCTTGTGCTTAACCCAGGAGGATAATAAAATCCAGGCCAAACTGAAGTGTGATATACTGTACCAAGTGTGGTTAGTAAGCTGGTAAGTTGCTTGCAGACTTTTAAAAATTTAGATTAATTTATAGAGTGGACTTAGAGTACTAATGATGATGCTTATTCAACCTGTTTTGAGCATTTGAATGTTTATTATGTATCACTGATATCGCTGCCTGTAAATAAGCAGTGCAGGGACTTGAAAAGTCTCTGACCACATCCTTATGTTACATTGCTACCTAACTTTGTCTGGAAAAGGAGACTACCCTCAATTAATGAGGAAACATTTACACAGTTAAATTCACTAACATATTCCTTATCTAGCTCATGAACCAGTGTTGCTTTTTTTTTTTTCCTTCTTTTTTTCCCAGAACTACTGATAGGAATATATTTCATATTCACTTAGTTTTGGGGTTTTTTTTAATCTAAATTCTCTTCCCTGACCTGCACCACTGATTTTTACACATCTTCATACAGAACTCATATAGGTATCAAGAGGAATTAAAACTAATTTAAGACATTTATTACTTCCTAATGCAATAAAAAAAGTGTCTTTTCTGACTTCAATTAGAACTTTCTTCATTAGGAAAAGCTGAAAAAATATGTGAAGAAAGTAAAGGG
>VYZP01040457.1:14372-29071 GCA_013400635.1 Hypocryptadius cinnamomeus
CGCCCCCCCAATTCTGTCATGTGCAGATTGTGTTGAATTTACTTGCTTATTCATTTGTTATCTTTGTAGGTCATCTACCTCTCATTTATACTTTCCAGCCTTTCTTTGTTAATCCCTTTGATTACTTATCCCCCTGGCCCTGGACATGCTATTTATTGGTTTTAGTCTTCTCCCATCCTTCAAAAAGCATTGGAAAATGTGTTTAAAACACATTTTGGGTGAGATACCTCATTCAGGAGGATGATGAAGTCTTTAACATTTAATTGTGTTTAGAACTGTTGTCCTTGATAAGCTTTTAGTGAAGTTTCTTGCTTCAGCTTGTCAGGCATCTTGTCAAGGGCAAAATTAAGATTGCCTGTATTGAGTCAAATTCTTCAAGTATTCCATGGATCTACATATTTTAGGAAGAGTCACCTGAATGTTAGATTAACAAACATTCCTGAGATTAAAATATCAAGTGGACAGAACAGTCTAGAGGGGTAGAGGACGTGTCACTTTCCTAATATAGTCCCAGTTGGAGACAGCCCAGCTGCACACCATTTTTCAGAGCTGATCAGACCATCCATTTCTGCTGTGTACCTCAGCCACACAGAAATGGGAAAGAACATTCAATTAGGTTTTTATTAAACAGTACTGGCTTGCAGACAAACTGGGCTTCATTAGTGAGACACCTGCTGTTTCCTGAATATGGTGAGAATTTTTTTCCTCCTTTTTTCTTCCATAATTCTAAATGAAGAAGCATAAAGAAGCCTATGCCAGTTCTTCCACACTCTCTTATCAGCAAATTACAATTGACACTTCCTTTATTACTGCTTTGTAGGAGGAGATCTGATTATGTGACTTACTGATAAATCTTTTCTCCTGATATGCTTGTCTTTAACTTTTAGATTCTTTTCCTTAAAGCTTGAGAGACAATTGGTGCATATTTTTACTGCCCAGACTTCACTATGGTAAACTACAGAGTTATAGACTTCACTATATCTTGTAATTTACAGTAGTAAAGACTTGGTGCCTTAAGCTTTTGTTTTTAGATACTGCAGGTACCCAGTGTCAGTGCCCAGGAAAGACATGTGGCTTAGTGCAATATACCACTATACTACTGGAGGGACTTACCAACCTCTGAGGAAGACAATTTCTGTGGCTTTACATTCAGGGATACCCAATGGAGAACATCCCTTTGCTCAGAGTCCATCTGTGAGCCAGCATGCAAAGTGAAAACTGCCAGTTCCTTCACTCCTGGTGCCACGTCCTTGTTTGCTTTCTTGGCAAATCTGACTTGCCCTGATGGATTTGCAAACATTCTTTTCCTTTTTGCACATAGAGTTCTAAGAGAAAAGTCCCGAGCACAATCTGATCTCCAGAAACATGCCCATAGCTTAGTGATAAATGCAAAATGTTTAGAAAATGGCATAACTATTCTTTAGTAGCTTAAATGTTGGATAGCAGCTGTCTCTACTTCAGTGCACACACATCTTTTAATTACTACTGAAGCACTTCTCGTTGCCCTTTGGTCTTTTTTTTTTATTACCCTTGAGTCTAATTCTACTCTTCAGTGCACGCTGAAAGTATTCTTTTTTATTGTTCTGTTTTATTTCTTGGAGCCAGAGATGGCAGCTGAATGTCATGAAGGAGGGACTGAAGTAAGTATATTTTCAAATGTTATCAGCTCATTTTGATTACTTGCCTTATGGGCTAAGAGGGACTCTTCATTTCCCAGCAGCTTGCTTGCACCATTCCAGCTGCTCATCTGCACATCTCTCATTCTGGGATTATGCCACTAATCTTCTCTGTTGGTGCCCTTGAAATTTATTCACTTTCTATTCATAAATGTGTATGAGCATTGTGATATTTCTATTACCCCCTAATTGGCAATGATGCTCTTAATTCCAGCTGCCCTGGGCTGCTGTTAACCAAACAATGTGCAGGATGACACTTCTGAATTATATTCTTCTGCTCAATGGATCCCAGGATCTTCCATGTTCCTTTGCTGTATTTACTGTTGTTCAAATGCCAAGGCCTTGAACATCACGTTCATTGTCTACATGAAAACCTTCAATTTGCATGAACAATAGCCAAATAATTCGTTTAGCTACAGGAAAGCAGTCACAGAGCAACTTTTACCTGCCTTTCTTGGCCAAGATGTTCAGGAATACCCATTTACCTTGAAGGAATTCTGTATCTTTTACCTCAGGCTCTTGTATGACCTTCAAAGTGCAGCACTCCAGGGAGTGTCCCAAATAAACTCCGTGTCGCTTAGTGTTTACTTAGCTCTGGAAGCAATGAACAGCTGATTTGCTTACCCACCAGGCAGGCACGGCTCACCTTTCTATTGTAGCTAACCAATAGAAAAGCATAGCACTCATTTGTTATCTTTAAGTGGCACATTTGTTCTGTTAATTGAAGCTTTTGGCCTCAAGGTGCCACAGCTGCTACTATCCTATCAAGGGAACTTGCAAAATAGCTGTGAAATTCACATCCTCAGACACATTCTTAAACTTGGAAAAGAATTTCAGATTGTTCAGTTTGCAAAGCTTGGTATTTGTTCTTTAAAGATGCACAGAACTGAGTAAACACTGAGGAACCCTGTTGTGATCCAGAGGCCAGTAAAACACCACAGGGCCATGCTAGACCTTAGTTTGCATTAATTTCCATCATTAAATCATCTTATTTAAGGCAGATGTAAGATCAGAGTTCCTGGGGCTGGGTTCTTATGAAACATTTTGCAACATTGTCAGACAGGGATTGCTAACTTTCTTTGGAGCCAAATTACAGACTTGCTGTACTCTGCATAGTTGAGAAAAGAGGTAACAGAACTGAAATATATTTCATTGTCATAGGGGGTGCACAAGCATGTGGTCTTGCTGGCTGGCCTAAAAAAACGTTTATCCAAAACTTCAAAGGAGAATCCTGCAGCATCACACCATCTGATTTTCAAGGCAAACATGTATAGCTAGTGTGGCATTAAGTGGGGAAGCAGCCAGTCATTTCTCTTTTCTGCAGGCACAGTCTTAGTTCATCATGCAGAATTTCAGCCTAGGCATACAAAAAGTTCTAAACATCTTCCTTGCTCTAATGCACAGATGATACATATGGAAAAACACTTTAAATTGAGCATGTCCAACATTTGACATGTAGATGGCAAAGTTATATAAAAATTTCAAAGTGGGAATCTGAATTAAGGGTCAAATTCTTCTGATAATGGGATGTGAAGTCAGGATGCAGCAAACTTTATGCAAAGGAAATTTTTGCAAAGTTTTGTGTTGTTTCTTTTTTTTTTTTTTTATATGTGCCTGTATGGCATCTGTAGGGTTCTGCTAAAGACAAACTTGCTCTTTTCAGCAGGTGTTTGAACACTGACTTGGAGAGGGTGACAGCTGACAGAGCTCTCTGGATTATTCAGAGACTGGACCCATTCAAACAAAATCTGGTTGTAACTGACTTCATAATAATGGGTCTAAACATTGCCTATGAGTAGTTTGACCTAAAAACCAGGGCCCTCTTTGGCTGTCCTTTTAGCCCCTACATATCTTTAAATAACAGAATTTGAGTACAATGTTGTGGCAAATGGGACAGTGGCAGACAGTAGAAAGATCCCCAGTAGTGGAAGAGAAGGGAAAAGTGACTTTGCAAACCTTGTAGAGGAAACAAAACCCACACTGAAAGCCCAGCTATGTATTGTGGCACTGTGGTCTGGGAGACAACAGCTGTGTCTTCAGATCCTGGAGATGAAGCCTGGTGTTGGAGACTTTTGTTTAGAGAGGATGCTTCATATAGCAGTGGGAACTTCTCGACAAGACCTCCTTGAGAGGAAATGGGGTGGCAGTGCCGCTCTGTAGGTGTATATGTCAGAGTTCTTAATTATGTGGATAGCCAAACCCCTGCCATTGATTGAACTTTTAGCTGGGTTTTGTTTCCATCCTGTGATAGCAGACAGAGTTATCACACACTTGTCTGCCCTGGGCAGCAGGTGCTGCTCTGCTGGGAGCAGGCAGCACACACCAGGGAGGAAAGGGAGCACAGCTGGAGGGAGCAGGTACTGGGAACCATGCTGTGGCACAAAAAGGGGTAGAGGATCAAGCAAGAGACTTCTTAGAAAAATGAGTTCCTAATACTGTAGTTCATTATGCTTTTTTTCCTGTTTCCATGGGTTTGATTTATTAAACAAAAAAGTCTTTTTTTTTTCTTTTTTTTTTACTGGTACAGTATGACCTTTAAAGGGGGATGTTGAGCTACAGTATCAAGTACCTGGGCACCAGTAATATGCTTCATATACTTAAAGTCAGTTAAAACCAGGATTATGCTTTCTTTGCTACAGCAGTGCAGCTAGGAAAATCAAGCTTGTACTTGCACAGCACTGGGACTGTTCATTTGGCCATGCCATCATCATCTCTTTAGAAATCACCTTAGGTCTGGATCCAGCAGTGTCCCACTTGTTCTGTAAATGTTTGTCTTATTGAGGTTCACATGCTGTTTCCAGATTTCCAGGGTGTACTAATAGCAGATAAAATACCAGCTCCTCTATGGCCTTTCAGGTGGCATTAACTTGGATTTGTCCCAGTAATGTTTCTTACTGTGTTCTGTGGCTCAAACAATGTGAGTAAGAATGATGTCTCTTCTGCCTTTTATCAGTGTTATAGGATCTGGGGGTGGGGAGGGACTGGTATTACACCAAGACTCCAGCAAGGTCAATGAAAGCTAAAGATCCTGAAATAAGTATTGACATTTTAAAAAAATCTTACCTGGTAATACTATTTTTTCAGAAGCAGCCTATAATGGAGAATAATAGCAATGTGTTTCCAGTCAGCATGTGGAATGCTGCTTATGGCAAGACCATTCCCTGAGCTCTATGTCATTTGCTTTCTTTCTTCACTATGTTTTATCTTGAAGTGTTCAATCTTGAGGAGAGTTCTTATAACTTCTGAAATGCTGAGTGACAGAGTAAACTGTTTGCAGTGGTAATGTTGGCAACTGTTTCACTGGAAAATCTTGTTCAACAAGGACTCTGAGTCTGCAATTTGATTCTTTTGAGACCTTAACTAAAGTATGGAGCCCAGATGAGCATTGGGAGATTTGAACAAAAAGCTGTTTGCAAACTTCCTATTTAACTGTTTAAAAACAAAACAACACTAAACCCACAAACCAAACAGAAAAAACCCAAACCAAACCCAAAGAGGAAAACCCAAAAAGAGCAAACCCAAACCCCAATCTCTTGGGGATAGAAGGAGGACAGTAGCTCAAATACCCTGTTTTCTTGAAATTATAGGAATGAAGCAGGAACTGCATGGTCATAATTCCAGACTATACTCTTTTTTATGAATATGACATCTTGTTTTCCATATCAGTTTGGTGAAAATGCACACTGTGAATTAACAGATGTGACTCAGACAATTCTATCACCTCATGTGGGAAGACTTGGCTGTTGTGCTACACTTTCTCTCATAGCTCAAGGCAATCAGGGTTTAGCCACTGAAGTCACACATATTTCAGAACAAACTCAATGTTCTGTATTTACTAAATTAACCTTCCAAATGTGGATCAAGATTAATTTGTCAAACGTTTTTCAGTTAAATAAACAAAAGCTGTTCACTTAATCCCTGATGAAGTTTATGAATTAAACCCAAACACAACTACCTTCACAAGTGGACCAACTAAGTACATATGAAGGAAGCTAGATTAACAGAATTGACAGCCATCTATGAGCTTCCCATTAGGCTCTAAAGCAAAGTGTTCTCAAGAAGATGTGTTTTAAAAAACTCTCACTCTTGTGTTTCAAGTATGCTTTGAAAGCATATACAAGAATTGAGTGTGTCTGCAACCAACCCAAGGAAGTGTCCCTAAGAAATGTTGAGTAGTGTTGGCAACAAAAAACCCCTTTAAGTAAGTACACTAAAGAGGATGTTTGTCATGCAGGAAGCCTAGATGGACAGGGCTGGAAGAAGACACGTTGTGAAGGATGATGTGTGTGTGTGTGGAGGAATGTATTTCATTTGTCTTCTATCTGAAAGGATCACCTATTTAACTAGATCAGATTGTGCTACATGGAACAAGAATTGCTGTTGAGTGTTTCATAATTATGGCCAGGGAAATACTTAAGGGGAGGGAGGAAGAAGTGCTGCACCACTAACTTGTTTGAACAGGTAAAATCAAAGGTGTTTTTTAAATTGATCCTCTTGGCAATATCTAATACCAAAAGTTAAGACTGAATAAACTGTAGAGCTATTTTTTCATCAAACTCTACAGAGCAAATCTGAAAACAAAACAAGTGGATACATTTGAAAAATGTCATAAATTAAATTCTTAACTTCTTTACAGGAAAGTAACAGTAGTTATTTTCAGCTGTTGGCAGCATTCTCTTAAAAATTAGCAGCCAAATGGGTAGTGTGCCCTTCATACATAAGTAAGGAAATTCTGGAGGGAAATTTAAACTGACTGGTTTAGGGATTTTTTGGCAATTTTGAGACCTAAAGCAATTTTTCAAACTTGTGAAATTGAGGAATGATACTATGTGGAATGACAGTGTCATTCTTTTTAGCACTTTATTTGCTGCATTTTGCGTTATCAAAATTGTCAACACATCTTGGTTGCCTTTTCTCATAGCAGCTGTTAAACACACAAAACTCTGACTCTGCTTTCTGTTTGTAGTCTGCACTATTGATCCAGAAATTATACTCCTGGTTTTGACATTGTAATTCACAATTTATCTGCTGCAGTATCAGTATTCATCAAGAAGTCAGTAGGCAAAATAAGACATGGTGTTCTTCAAGGTAGTCTGTTCCATCTGGGCCTGATGGTGTTCCTGCAGCAGGCAATACACAGCAGCTCATTGCTGCATAATGTGTTGCTTTAGAAAAAGTGGTGAAAAGAATGTTTATCAGAACCTACTTGAAGTTAGATGAACACAGAAAACATGCTCAAAACATTCTGAGAGGAAAGGGTAAGTAACACCTGCCTAACAAAAATTGTTTGTGGTGTATTGTAACTTCGACAGTTATTGTGTTATGAGATAATATTGCAAATACCAGTTGAATTCTATCCTTACAGACAGTGTAGGTGCAAGAATTATGAAGAACAATTATGAAGTGGTCCTTGTAAGTATATCGCAAACAAAACTGAGTGCATGCTAGTGAATGTAATGAACCAATAGAAACTACATGTAATCTACAGTTAAGTGTGGTTAGGATTCTTAGGCAGACGAAAAGGACTGGCAGAAACTGTAACAACTCTAAATCAGCTGGAATCAGCACAGACCAGGCTGATTTCTTTATAAACCTGGCATATATATTTTATTATAGTCAATATACAGTTTAAACCAAAGATATTTACCTTCTTCTTTGATCTCTCTGACTTCTTGGAAATGTTCTTTACTTTCGTATGGAGATGGTATAAAACCTTGGGGAGGAAAAAGGAGCAATATATTGAATGGGAAATTGAAATGTGTGTATTAATACTTGAACTCCTCATACAAGCACCAAAAATTTGAAGTAATTGTTTTAACGTGACTTCAAAGATGAATTTGATGTTTCAAACTTTAAATTCTAAGCTCTCCAATTTCTCTTTAAAGAAACAAGGTTTGGAAAGAGCATTAAACCTGCTAGGCTTTCAGTAGTTTAGCATATATTAAGAGCTCAGCTGGCACTATGCTGAAATCCACAGGAGTTTTCAGATGGACTTTGAATTTTATATTGAGCCTCAGATTGTCTTCATTTATTCCCTAGGCTGATGATATTCATGGGCAGAGAGCAGGCTGCCAGTCCTGTACCCTGGTGGGACTGTCCTGTCACTCCTGGAGGCAGCACAAACAAATGCAGTGGTAGGAGTGGGTCACCCTTCAGAGGGAGGGTCATAAGGAGTGTTGGAGCACTCTAGGCAATTCTCAATTAAGAACATCTAGATGTAGCTTTTGAAACCTGATTACAGCACAGCAATAACCTGGAAATGTTTATCCCTTCATAGGTTTTTCCTCTTGCCAGTAGCAAACATTTGTTATTTAGAAATAACAAAATGAAAAATATGAAAAACAGCAAGAGTCTTTAGGGGGTTTGGGTGACAGGCTGGGTGTCATCTTGGTAGTTGTAATCCTTTTTGTGAGCTGGTGTAATTTCATTCTCTGTTTTTCTTCCCTCCCCCCACCTCAAAAAAGTATTCTGTACCAGGAGAGGATATGGAAAGGACTGGCTGTGTAGTTGTGTACACACACAAGCCACCAGGAGTCTGGGATCTTTCCCTCCATTTAGGCATTATTCCCATCCCTGGCACCCACCTTGGCATAGCAGCAGGTGATGAGCAGCAGGGGCAGGAGGTATCCCACCAGCAGGATGGTGATCTTGTACATCTGCTTGGCTGTGGAGCCGTTTGCCCAGTGCTCCCAGCAGAAAGAGCTGTTGGGTGCCTGCTGGTGGCCACTCATGAGGGCCTGGTGCTGGGCCACGGGGATGGCAATGAGGAGGGACAGCAGCCAGATGACAGCCACGCCGAGGGCAGCGTTGCGCTTGCTGCGGATGCAGGGTGAGCGTTTGGCGTGGACCACAGCAACGTATCTGTCCACAGACATGGCCACCAGAGTGAAGATGCTGACCAGCATCGTTGCCATGGCCGAGTAGTGAACCCACTTGCAAAAGAAGGCACCGAAGATCCACTCTGGCAGGGAGTAGATGGTGGCCTGGAAGGGAACGCAGAAGAGCAGAAAGCAGAAGTCTGCAATGCTTAAGTTCAGGATGAAGATGTTGGTGGCACTGCGCGATGGGCGTCCCCTGGGGCGGAGACGCCCCAAAACAACCAACACTAACGTGTTTCCCACCATTCCCAGGAGAAAAATCAACCCAAAAAGCACTGGTACAATCACCACCTCTGGGCCTCCCCTAGTTGCTCCTGCCCAGCATGTTGGGGCCACTGTTTGGTTGGTCTCAAGGCTGCACTTGCTGGTGTTGGCTCCAAAGGAAAGTGCAAAGTTGTATTCCTGCTCCTCCATGGAGCCAGGCAAGGAACAGTCACTGCAGCCCTGACTGCTGACAGCTACGTCTGTGTTTGGTAGGGGTGGCCGAAGGTGAACTTTTGCCTTTTCCAATGCCGTGTCTTTTCTTTGAGGAGTAATTTTCTTCAGATGATTCTTCTGAGTTCTCTCTGTCTCTGGTGCAGTTTATTCCAGGGCCTGGCAAAAAAAAGGAGTTGAGGAATTTGTGTCATCCAAGAGGTGACATCCAGGTTTGGCAGTTGGTGCTGGTGTGGCAGAGAAAAAGTCTGTGCCAGAAGAGCAGAGGATGAGGCTGCCCTGGGAGCTTGGAGCAGCAGAGCAGCAGCAGCTCGGCTTCCACATGCTCCTCCTCTTCTGCTTCCCTCCCACACTGCCTGCATCTGTGGCTGTCATACCTGCTTTCCCAGCTCCACCCTGAGCTGTGGCAGAGAGAACAAATGCTCTCTGTGACCTGAGCCCTTCAGAAAACAACCCCTGGCCAGCTTTGTCCCATGCATTCCTGCTCACGAGGGGGAAGAGCAAAGCAGCAGTTCTCATCCAAAGGGATGGATAAGCAGCAGCTGCTGAACAATAGTATGTGCAGTTCTGTGAGGGGCAGCACTGTTACTGGCTGCATAAGATTGAAAAATAGCTAAACCACTTTATTTTAATCAGCAGAGAATGATTTTAGTTGTTTATTTGTTTCATAGTCTTCAATGCTCCCATTAGAGCATAAAGCCATCTGAATGGTGTTTCCAACACAAAAAGCTGAGAGATTCAGCCCTGGGTCTTGCCACTTCTGGGATATCTGCCCAAATTCCTTAGTGCCTGAATATTCATGGACCTTGTTGATATAGCTTCGAAGACATTTTGGGTTCAACCCAGTAGTGCCAACAGCATCTGCACTGGAAAAGGAAATGTTCAGTCTTAGTAGCTGAGAGCAGCTGTAATATTCCCTGTCAGGGAACAGAGACAGGTTTGGGGTTCTTTTAACAGAAGTTTTATTTAAGATTAATGACTCAGTTACTGTGGTTATAATGCTTACTTACAGAAATAGCTCATATGTATTGGAAGGTAATAAACAGGTTAGTTCTAATGGTTTGTTTCCTCACATTTCTTGAGAGATTCTTCAGGCAGTGAGGAGGGGACAAGGTTTAGGCAAACATTAACAATACCTGCACACAGTGATTTATGCATCCATCTTTGCAGAGCTGCCAAAAAGAGTACCCACCTCTATTTTCAGTGGTTACAACTCCAGGCACTTGGTCAGAGTGGGGAACCACTGGCTTTTGTGAATGGGAGGGTTCGACTTGGGGGGAGCCCCTTAATTCTAGGAACAAAATTCAGGGACTGAGAGTTGCTCTGTCTTGTGATTTTTTCTTAAGCTCTTGTTGAGAGGTGACAGTGCTGAATTCTGTAGCCTGCTCTGATTATACCCTTGCTTAAAACTGATTTGGAGCTCAATCCCTTATTTCCCTCACAGCTTTGAGGTAGTTATGGGGTGATGCCAGGGAGGGAAAGATGTCTGAGCTGCAGTGGAAAAAATGACCTCCCCTTGTCATGAGCAGATCACCGTGGCTGGACCTGATGCCACCTGCAGACCTCAGACACCTTTCAGTGGCCCAGGACCTCAGACACCTCTCAGTCTTCCAGTTCCCGAATGTTTTGTGTGTTTGCTGGGATCTCTGCAGGCTGTGGGGCTGTGCTGCAGCCCGAGTGCCATCTGCTGACACTTCGCCTCCTTGGCTGCCTTCAGGCAGCTCCATTCTCTCCCTCAAACATTATCAGCTCATTACCCACCTCTGTCTGCTGTGGTCGTCCTTATGCACACCCACCCTCCACCCCCTTAAATCATCAAACTTAAATATGTTTTCCTTTTTCCTTTTGTGATAACATGTGACCACTGTAAGGTTACTTCTTGTCATATTACTCATGTGCTACATGTAGCATTTTAGAAAAGGCTATTGAAAGTGATTTCAATTGCTATCTTTGTATTTTCGATGCTTGGGGTTTTTGTGGTTTGTTTTTTCCTCTTTTCTTTAGTGGACAGTCATACTAGAAAGAATTATTTAAAAAGAACCTGTAACAATCACAGCAAATGAGAACATGCATTTTAGTCTTTTAGTGGGTTTGGGAAAAATAATAAAAACTGCAGAATGTGTGGTTTCTGCTGCAGGGGATTTGAGACAATGTATGCAGGAATTTAAGAATTGCTTGTATGTGTCACCTGCAGAACAAACACAGCTTTGCAGATCTGAAAGATCTCATGGCATGCTAAGCAGAATATGGGCAGAGCATAGCACAGTTTTGGCAATGAGGAGGGACAGATCATAGAATTGTTTAGATTTGTTAAAAAAATAAAATTCAACAATTACGTAAATTCTTACAGAAGGAACATTCCAGTTCTGTGAAAGTGTTATAACTGGGGCAAGGGGAAGAAAGGTGAATATTCTGGACAGAAAGAGGCAGTCACCTGCTGAATTAGACATCCAGAAAACTATGTGCAGGAACTGAGCTTGTTTTCATTAGAGAACTGAGATGCTGCAAATCTGATTTCAAATGGAGCTTGGCTGGTGTGGAAGTATTCCTGGCTGGCTTTACTCACGAGGAAGTAATTTCCAGTGTTGATTTACATGCTTTACTGAAAATTTATCCTGAACATATGTTTACCATGGCAGTCAAAAGTTTCACAAAGGTAAAGATTCCTTCTTCTGTTTCTTTCATTGTGCCACTTCTCCACTGCTTTAAATCATGTGGTTTTGACAGTGAGAAATCTCCTGTCCCTGAGAATTCCCAATGCAAATACACTCAGAAGGAAACTGACCATGCCAAGACAAAGTATTTGCCATAACACCTGTTCATTAGTACAACTAGCAGAAGATCAAGTCTTGAATAAGTACAGGAGCATAAACAGCAAGTGAACCTGTAGTGTCTGATTTGCTGGGAACACTCACATTATGTGCGGTATTTTAAAATTCACAGTGTTTCATCTGGAAATTAGAAACAATTAATGCCCTGTGGATTGAGCTGCATGAAATATCTCAGCAGTAGAAATTCTGCTGTTCTTTAGAAACTCTGTTGCTTCTTTGAGAAGCAACAAATATTTAAACATGAGTGGGAGGACGTAGCAAAAGGACACTGAATAATCTCTGTGAGAGGCAAAAAAGAAGTCTGACAGCCATCACTGATGATCAAGATCAAGAATGAACTGGAAGCCAGATGCTGTTTCTTTTGTCTGAGTTGATTTGGGCTAAAAGCATTGGATTTTCATCCTGGCTAATGCCTAAACAGGCATCAGATGTGTCTTGTTTAGAGAGGATAGTACTGGACGTCTATGAACAAATTTGCAATCCCAGAGTAAGGAGACGAATGGGAGAATGTCAACCCAAAGAATAAGGGTAGGGGAAAAAACCCCAAAATATTAAATAGTAGTATTTAAATGGTAACATTTTTAGCTTGTCTAGGTACAAACTAATTTGTCCATTTCCTGATTCCTAATGGATGCTTCAGCTCCTAATTGCACTGAATATCAGGTATGTTGCAAACCACTCCTACTGTTTTGATAGTCATAGTTCAGCTTTTTGATACTTGTGCATTAGCTCTCTAAGCCTCTTGACTCTGGAGTGGAAGGAGGGCACTGAAGCATAACAGCAAGCAAGAACCTTACTGTCACACTGTTCTCTCTCTCTGGAGAATGTGGGTTACATCTCAGATTCAGATCCATTTAAAGAAAAACAAATGTCCAGATCAAAAGCTTGTTTGTGGCTTTAGGTTCAGCAGCTCTTGGTGCTTTTTGAATGGCTGATTCAGGCTGAAAAGCCCTTTAGGCTGACTAATGAGCTACCTGGATGCAACTGGGAAACAAGCAGTGGTAGGTCAGAAATCCTTGCACTTGGCTCACGCCAACCCTTTCCAGTTGTGATCCCGAGTGGAAGAGAAGGTGCAGTGGCCATTCCTCTTGAAGAATGACCCCAAGAGAGGCAGGAGGTCCTGTTGACTGCTCTGCACATTTGTCCTCAAAAATGAGAGCCCAGACTCAATTCCTTTCGAACTCCACATAATCCTTTTCCTGAGCTGCATCTGATAGATGGCTCCTGAAGGAACTGAAACCTCCATCCCCTAGAAGTTACTTGTCCACCAGGCCCCAAGATGAGCTGTATGGGGTAGCCTTGCTCATGGAGGAGCTATGATGAAAATAAGTAAATCCTTCACCTTTTGTGAGCTGTAACCTTTGAGTCTCTTCAGTGAAGGATCAAAATTGAATTTATGTACCTCACTCTGGCCATCAAGTCCTCACATGATTTTCTGTATTGTCCTTACTCAGGTAGCTGGTTACAAATACCCTACAAATTCCTTTTGCCTTACCTAGAATTTATAATAAAAATAGAACAACTTTGTTTAAACAGCCAAAAGCATTGGCTGTTTCCACACTATTTCCAAACTTTCTTCTGCAGTATAATTTTTGATAAGGCAGGTAAAATTGTTTAACAAAGTTTGTTATTCATTTATGACCAACTAACTGTGTAAAAAATTATGATTCTGATTCTAACAGAAATTATGTTGGAAAAAAATTACAAAAAGAGAAGTCTCTTTGGCATATAGTGTTGGCAGACACATATAAAACTAGGACAGGAATATGTCAAAACCACAATGAACCTCAAAACAGGATGCTTGTAGATACTTGCTTAGTATTCTGCAGGGAATAAGGAACGTGTTCTGGCTTATGTCAACAGATTCAAGACAATGTATCTCTTCCTGTGTGCTCCTGTGGTTTTGTGCACAGCTCTTCTGTGAAGTCAGAGGAGACAAAGTGATGTGAGTGATCTCTCACAGTTTGGCCTTAACGTAGGAGAACAAGATGTCTTTATCTGGGTCCTGATGTGATATATTTATAAATACATCTGTGCCTCTATACAAAGGACAGTCAGACCCCAGGGCAGAGTCTGAGACACACTTGTGCTGTGTGAGCCAGGAACACAATGTCACCCTGGAGAGCTGCTGCTCCCTGTTCAGTAGCAGACCTGGTGTTTATGAGAAGGAAGGTAAGGAGATACTAGAGCTTCAATGGAGTGCGTGAGCTTGGTCCATCCTGGTTTGAAAACCAGATCATTCTATGACAACATGAAAACATTTAGTTAGCTTCTCATGGTGATAAACTGATTTAAGGCCTGTTCACAAATCTGTTTTCCCTGTGTATGTATCAGCTTGACTGTACCAAACTGTTTGGGTAATATCACTTGTCCACTCATCTCTTAACACTTTTCTATGTGTAACAAGATGTGCTGTCAACTGGCCAGCTCTGCAGCATAACAAAATCCTGCAACAGTTCTGGGAAAGTCCTGGTGCCTCGTGTGCAAATAACCCTTTTACTCAGTCACTCCAGACTGTATCACAAAATGCTGCCTATTACAAAAGGAGAGATGTAAATGTACATGCTGTGCTTTAATACCATCTTAGCAAAAAGTTTCCATGGTGATTTGCTCTCATTGCTGCAAGGGAGCTCTCTTTCCAATAGAACCAAGGCAGATTTCTGTCTACTGCCTCATTGAAATTACTGCTAAATTCCTCCATTAAAGAAACCTCTTCTTAAGCATCACAATATGTTGAGAAAAACCCCACAGAAATAATGGATCCTACCTTGATAAATTTTCTGGTCTAACAAAAACATCCCAAGACAAAAGTACTTGGAAGTTTCTTAACATTTACGTTAAAAAAAAAAAAAAAAATTTAAATAGGTCTTCTTTTTTCC
>VYZP01040460.1:0-19427 GCA_013400635.1 Hypocryptadius cinnamomeus
TCCCAAGAGAAAAATCCTGGGCAAAGGGATTATTTCAGAGAATTTGAATGTGACATCCAGGTTTTCATCAGTGCTTTTACAGCACTCCCAGGAGAACAGGCATGCCTGAGTCTGGTGTTTTCTCACACGAGGTGCCAGGTGAAATGTGTAAATCTCTGGCAAATCTAACAAACACACTGCTCCTGCCAAAGACTGGGCACTAACGCTTTAAAATAATGTTCTCTGTAGAAACCTGCTCCTCACGGGACCCAGGAAGAGCCACTCCTGAGAGAGCCACAGCGCCACGTCCTGCTGCCCACAGCACAGCCAGGCACAGCAGCAGGGCACATGGGATGGGCACTGTCCCCAGGGACACCATGGACACTGTCACTCACAGCACCACCACGGGCACTGTCACCTATGGCACCACCATGGGCACTGTCCCCAAGGACACCATGATGGGCACTGTCACTCACAGCACCACCATGGGCACTGTCCTCAGGGACACCACTATGGGCACTGTCACCTATGGCACCACCATGCACACTGTCCCCAAGGACACCATGGGCACTGTCCCCAAGGACACCATGGACCCTGTCCCCAAGGACACCATGATGGGCACTGTCACTCACAGCACCACCATGGGCACTGTCCCGAACAACACCATGGGCACTGTCACCTATGGCACCACCATGGGCACTGTCCCCAAGGACACCATGATGGGCACTGTCACCTATGGCACCACCATGCACACTGTCCCCAGGGACACCACCATGGGCACTATCACCCAGGGCACCATCTCCCTGCTGCCCACTGGCACCTCTGCAGCCTCCCCAGGTGACACCTTCCAGGAGAGGTGAGTCCACAGCCACATCCTCAGTGTTTTGCAGCCTGTCTGCCCCATTCCAGGGCCCTGTGGAAGTTGTGCACAGCTTAAAATACCTCCAGGGACACCAGAAGGGAGAGAAGGCAGAGAGGTTATTGTATTTGTGGGGTGCCCTGATGAAGGAAGGAATGATGAATGTGACTCCATGTTCTCAGAAGGCTAATTTACTATTTTATGATACTATATTATATTAAAGAACACTCTACTAATCTATACTAAACAATACAGAAAGGATACAGACAGAATGCTAAAAAGATAATAATGAAAATTCATGACTCTTTCTAGAGTCTGACACAGCTTGGCCCTGATTAACCAAAGAGTCAAAACAACTCACAGCAGAACCCAATGAAACAATCACCTGTGGGTAAACAATCCCCAAACACATTCCAGGTGAACAAAACACAAGAAAATCAAATTGTTTCCCTTTTTTCTGAAGCTTCTCAGCTTCCCAGGAGAAAAAACCTGAGCAAAGGGATTATTTCAGAGAATGTGAATGCCACACGAGGCCACCTCATGTCCATGCACATTTAGAAATTGTCTCTGACCCTGCTGGTGCTGGCTGCTGCTCTGGAGCAGATGCCAGAGTCAACAGCCGTGCTCCTGCCTCTTTCCCTGTGCTCAGGGCACTGACAGGACCTTGGGGAACGTTGCTGAGGTTTGAGCAATAGCCCTGGTGAGCGTGTGGCTGCTGCACAGCCCAGGGCAGCCCTCCTGAGCCTTGCAGCAGCCAGGGGTGTTGTAGCTGGATGACTCTTAGCTAGGGAATAATGTGTAATGACTCAATGATTTCAGAAGGTTGAAGAAATGCTTTATTAAGCTATACGAAGAGCTTAATAAAACATTTATTATATTTATTATATTATATTTATTATATTACAATATTATATATTAATGGTTTATTAAGCTATACTAAGAGCTTAATAAAACATTATATTATACTATACTAAAACTATATCATATTAAAGAAAAACTCATGACCCTTTTAGACAGTCAGACACAGTATTGACTTAATTGGTCAATCAATCTAAAACAATTATCACTAGGGGCCAATTAAGAAATCACTCTTTGGTAAACAATTTCTATAACACATTCCACATGTGCTAAATAACAGGAATAGCAAATAGAGATAAGAATTGTTTTCTTCTTTCTCTGAGCTCTCTCCCAGACTTTCACAGCTTCCTAGGAGAATCCTGGGAAAGGGAATTATTCTCTCTCTGTTCAGAGAATGTGGATACCACAGCAGGAGCCCACGGGCAGTGCTGGGAGCTCGCTGGTGAACCAGGAGTGAGATATGGGCTTTGGGCTTTAAGGTTCATCAAAGGCTGGCAGGGTTTTGGGCAGGAATTATTCCCTGGTCGTTCTCCACACCAGTTCCTGTCTCTCACCCCAGTGCAAGCTGCTTCCCAGTGGATTTCCCTCCTGTGAGCAGCTCCAACTTCTCCCCTGGCTGTGGCCACCAGCCAGCCCTGCTGGAGGCATCCTGCAGCTGCACCAGGAATTGCAGGGCCAGCCAGAACCCAGCTGGGCAAAGTCCACAAATCCACTTCAGTACCGAGATGGGCACCTGGGATCTTCATCCACCCCCATCCTCCCCATCCCCAGCTTCCCCCAAGCCACATCATCCTGGCAGAGAGAGGGAAGACAGCTTCCAAAAATGTGAGGGTTGTAACAACCCATCAAAAGGATGTATTGCTTGTGAATCGGTGTTGTGCTTGTGAATTTGTGTGTGTAAACAGCTCATTTTCCCTTTGGAGGGGCTAATTCAGCTGGCAGCACAAACCCCACACAGCAGCTGTGGAAATTACTTCCTCATAAGCCCAACTCCAGATCAAATGATTGCAGCTCTCCTTGACTCTGTTGACTTTGCTTTGATTCAGAGTTTACAGCTCCTTGGTACTCTTTACTGTGAAAACAACCACCTGTATGAGCCACAAAGGCGACTCCAAACCTAATTTATTCCTGGTGCTTCATCTTCCCAGCTCCTCAGGTCAACCACAGCTGCTCCCAGTCATGTTATCAGCTCTGCTTTTGCTGATTTGCATCACCATCATCATCCTCACCCTGGCCAAAATCAAGCTGCAAAAGCAGACAGGTAAATTGGCCAGGCAACACTTTTTGGGGCTGCAGTGGTTGTTTTGCAAGGGCTTTGCTTGTGATTTCCAAGGGCTGGAGTCTGACCCGTGGAATATTTCCATCTCCCAGACACGTGTCTGTTCTGCAGCCCCAGAACGTGGCTGGACCTGCAAGCAAAGTCCTTGAGAAGTTGTTTGGTTTTGTTTGAAACGTGCTCAAACGCAAAGCAAATGAAGGAAATGGAAGTCCTGGAGCCCTGCTGAAAGCAAGGCTGGGTTTTTGTGGGTAGAGGATTTGTGGCTCCGTGGGTGATAGAAAATCCTGGAGGGAGGGACCCGTGTGGTGTGACTGCTTCACTCTGGGCAGCTTCCGGGGCTAAATCCAGCTCATTCCATGCAAAGCTGACAAAGACAGGCCCAAAAAATCCTTTCTAAGAACTGATTTGCAAAGATAGGTGCATCTATCTCAATCCAGACCGTGTTATGCCCATATAAATAAATTTAGGGACAGAAAACCTTCGGCGATGAGAGCGGTGAGGGGAAACACGTAATTCACAAGAAGGAAACTCTGAAATAATGGCCTAATTTGGTGTCTGACACGCTGGAATACTTCAAGAGGTGCTGGTGGGGTGTTCCCTGCAGTGCATCCATGTCTTTTGTTTTAAAGGAGGAGGAAGAAGCAGCACAGGGAGCCTGGAGCCAGCTTTGGCCCGTGCTGGGCTGAGCCCTGGAAAGGAGGAAAGGAGGGAGGAGAACCTGAGCCCAGGAGAGGAGCAGGAATTCAGGATGAGCTTTGGCAAATGTAGGTGGGTGTTTGCTGAAACTGGCACTGCAAGTGTTGTCTCCCTTGATAAAAGAGAATAAACTGACATTTTAAGCAGGGGATTTGTGGCTTAGTAAGGAAAAGCAGATTTGCAGTCCAGGAATCACAACCCACAGCCCAAGAATCACATTCTGCTGCCAACTCCTTCCTTTACTCCTTCCCAAGAAACCTTAAGGCATGGATTTCATAAGACTTGGATTAAATCCTACATCAAGTTTATATATTTATTGTAGGGTCGATTATAATTTTTGATTGCAAGCAGTAAACCTGTTATCTCAGTTCCTGACTCTTTCAGTAAATTCTGATTTCTTATCTCCTTTCTCAGCATTAGACAAAAGTAATTCTTGTTCACAGTGTTGCAACCATGTCATTCTCTTTTGTTCTGTTGTGCAGGACAATCTCTGCTATCCTTGGAAATATCAGGATGACCAGCTTCTATGTAAGAGTCTCAGATTGTTAGTGCTTTTTAGAGAAAAGCTCCTGTAAAAACCATCTCAGAAAATATTTTAAAATGTATCCAATCTGGAGGAATTTGTACCAGTGAGAAGGACTCCACTGAAAAAAATTAGTGGAGTAGTGGCTCAGAAATTTGGTGATTTCATGTTCTCACTCCAATGCACTCAGAGCCAACAGGGGTGTTCTGGTCCTAAATATAAATAATAGAAAGAAAAATTACACTTCCCCTAAAACCTTGAAAATCAACTAAACTATCAACATTCTGTGAAAAACTCCTAAAAGAGAGAATGAAACCCAGAAATTATTTGTGCCTTCTCTTCCCAGATGTCTGGGTTGGGGTAAAGCCTGGGATAATTCTGTAAACCCAGCAGGAGATTGACTCCAGAAGTCCCTTCTGACCTGGGTTTTTCCACCTTTCTGTTCTCAAAACTCCTTAAAATATCATTTTAAATACCAAGTTTGGCATAAACCCAGAAATACCTATGAAATTACTTCTACAAATACCAGAGAGACGCAATGCCAGATCACAGCTTCTCTTCTGTTTCATTATTTTACAGTTACCCTATGGGGAAAAATAACTTTTCAAGGTGCCTGATGAAGACTTGAGCCAGAACCTTCTGTGAAAGGCCCTGGGTACCTGAGCTGGGAATTTTCTCTGTGGAAAGCCAAGCCCCCAACACCTCCCCCTGCACTCCTCAGAACCCAAATCCCCTTTGCTGAGAGCTGAACCCCCACACTGCCCAAATTGCTCCGTGTTTTGCAGAAGAGAGAATAAAATAATGCCCTGAACCCAGCTATTTGTGGGTTGTTTCTCTGAGGGAAACGTAAAACTGGGGAGGGATGGGGAAGGAAGGACCTTTGTGGCTTCAGGGTTGCTCATATCAGAGAATCACAGAATTGCAAAGGATCAGGCTGCTCAAAAAATAAGGATTTTTTTGTGTTTTTTAAAAAAATCCTGATCCACGGAGTCATTTTCCAACACATAAACCACGTCTCATTTCAGTTTCTCAGACACCCACGTTCCCAAAGTGCTGTTTTTCCTCTACCTCTCCTGCAGGGTTATCCACCGCTTCAGACCCAGCTGAAATTCAGCCCAACCACAGCCCAGCCCCGAGCAGCAGCATTGGTTTCACGCTCAGATCGGGGCTCATGCTGCAATCTGCACTCCCCAAATAAAAGCAATCCGAAGGTTGTTTGTTTTCTGGAGATGCCAAAATGCTTTGGAACCTGGGACTTGGCAGGGAAACGCTTCCTCATGTGCTAAAGCAAGGAAATACATTTCAAATATATTTGCATGAGGCAAGGGGTTGGTTTTACTGGAAACCTTGAGGGTGAAAAGGGGGGTTTGGTTTAAAAAAAACTCTTCATTCACCTTGGGTTAATTTTTGCTCCTTGTGATGCACCAACAGGTAGAGGTTCCCATATTTCTGCCAGGTTTTCCTCTGCCCCTGGCCATCCCACCTTCCTCTGGAAGGTGTTAAAAACACATTTCCATCCCTCTGCAGGATCCAGCAGGGAAGCTGATCCCGAGGGATCCGTGCCTGGGAGAGTGGGAGCTCCAGGAGAGCAAACACAGCTGTGTCCACCGTGGTCCAGCCAGCACAAGTGGTAGCCACGAGGCAAAAAAAGTCATGCCAGCATGACCTGGGGAATGTTTGGAATGCCCAGGGAAGCAGCTCTGGTGGGAAGCTTGGAGGGGATCAGGGTTTGTTCCCATCGAGGAGAGGTGCTGGTGGCTGCTCTCTCAGTCCAAGATCCCCACCAAGCACAGCGACAGCAAAGAGCTCCTTCCTCACCCTAAGAGTTCCTTCCTTGCCCCAAGAGCTCCCTTCTCACTCCAAAAGATCCTTTCTCACCCCCAGAGCTCCTTCCTCACCCCAAAAGATCCTTCCTCACCCCCAGAGCTCCTTCCTCACACCAAAAGTTCCTTCCTCGCCTCAAGAGCTCCTTCCTCACCCTAAGAGATCCTTCTTCACCCCAAGAGCTCCTTCCTCACCCCAAAAGATCCTTCCTCACCCCAACAGCTTCTTCCTCACCCCAAAAGATCCTTCCTCGCCTCAAGAGCTCCTTCCTCACCCTAAGAGATCCTTCTTCACCCCAAGAGCTCCTTCCTCACCCCAAAAGATCCTTCCTCACCCCAACAGCTTCTTCCTCACCCCAAAAGATCCTTTCTCACCCCAAGAGCTCCTTCCTCACCCCAAGAGCTGCACATTCATAGAAAAAAAAGAGCTCAACACACCTCAGCTGGGCTAGGCATTGGCTGGGCTTTGGCTGGACAGTGGCTGGGCATGGGCTGGGCTTTGGCCAGGCATGGGCTGGTCATTGTCTGGTCATTGTCTGGGCAGTGGCTGGGCTTTGGCTGGGCTTTGGCCGGGCAGTGGCTGGGCAGTGGCTGGGCATTGGCTGGGCTTTGGCCGGGCAGTGGCTGGGCTTTGGCTGGGCTTTGGCTGGGCATTGTCTGGGCAGTGGCTGGGCTTTGGCCGGGCAGTGGCTGGGCAGTGGCTGGGCATTGGCTGGGCTTTGGCCGGGCAGTGGCTGGGCTTTGGCTGGGCTTTGGCCGGGCAGTGGCTGGGCTTTGGCTGGGCTTTGGCCGGGCAGTGGCTGGGTAATGTCTGGTCATTGGCTGAGCTTTGGCTGGGCTTTGGCTCCCAGCCCCAAGTGGGCAGAGCTCACCTGGCAGCGCTGCTGGATGTTGTTCCTTTAAGGCACAACAGGTGGAAACGCAGGGCTAAAGGTGCAGGGAGTATTTAAAGCAGGTTGGCACTGCCACAGCCCCACGGGGACACAGGACACAGGACAGTCACAGCAGCTCCCAGGTCAGCCTGAGAGGGAAAGAGAGAAGTGCCAGGAGGAGCCTGGAGTGTAAGTAATGCTGCTTTGGCATCTTTGGGAGTGCACGACCTTTTGTAGGGCCGTGCTGGGATGGGGAAGGAGAAGAACACGAGTCTTGAGCCACTTTTGAGGAGCCGTCCTCACACGGGAGGGAAGCAGCGATTTGGAGCCATTTCATGTTCAGAGCTCACTGGTGGGAGGCTGATTTCTTCTGAAAGAACCATAGGAACAGGCTTGTGGCAGTTATGGTTTCTTCTCTGCAGCAGATTTTAATATTTAATTTCTGCAAAAAAACCCCCAACATTAATTACCATTACAATATTTGCATTAAGTTTTAACATAGGAAATAAAAGTTAGTAATTATTACTGTAGAAATCTAAATTTTGCGACTCAGCCTGAGGTCATTACTGGCTTTTGAACCCCAGCAGGCACATTTTGAAATTTTAGAAGAGAATTGCTGCAGTTGTGTCCTAAAGGAGCTGCTTTGGAAGCTCCCTGAGAAGTTAGTACAGTTACAGGAGGATAAGTAGAACCTGAAGCTTAAATGAATGGACAGGATGTGGTATCCTAAAGTGAAGTCAGAGGAGCCTGGCAGAGCCCTGTCCCACTCAGACCAGTGAAGGTGTGGGTCCTACACACCTGAATTCCTACTCTGCAAAGGGAACATTCCTATAGATTTAATACATTTCTGAAGTACAAATAAACATCACCTAATTGCAATTGTTAATGAATCCACAGTGGCACCATCCATCCCTCCAGACTGAGGTGAACATGTGCTCTTAGGCCATGGGTTGTTCCTGCTCCTTGCAGGCAGAGGAGAATTTTTTAAACTAAAATAATTTACTAGTGCTGAAGCTGGTTTCACTTTCCAGCCCAAGAAACAAATGAACCATGAAGGTCTGATCTAAAAAGCAACAAGTGGGTGCATGGAGGACCTAAAAGGAACATAAAATCAGGTCTCAGGTTAGTGTAGAGTGGATCCAACAGCTGAAAGGAACATAAAATTGGCCAGCAGCACAACTCCAGCTGGGATTGCAGTCACTGCCATGAGAGCTGCCTATTTATTCTATTTTATTTCTTTTCTGAAATAAGTTGCTCATATTTTTAACTGACACAAACATTCTTAGTTCAGAGCGTTCCAAGCACTGCAGGCATTCCTAAAAACTGCTGATTTATTGGTAAATCCTGACAATCTTCAGCAAGTTCTACCCAACTGTTTCTGCTCATTGCATCACCAAACAAGCCCCTCTTATTTATTCTCTCAATATTGTAAAGGAAGTATCTGCTTGGAACTGGAAAAGTTAATTTTCTGAACATGTTTGGTCAGCTTGATCTTTTATCTGGAAGCTGATTGCTCATTCTTAACCCAGTGGAAATGGGGTGGATTGGTGGCTTTTCCCCATTCCATTGCAGCAAATAAAACCCATGGCAAGGCAAGATCAGCAGTGACCTTGATGGGCAGCTGAAGATGTGAATAATCCAGGAGAAATTTGTTGCTGTGCCCTTTTTCTGGGCACAGAAGCATCCAGCACCTCCTCACAGCACAACTCTCTCTACAACAATTTGCATCTGCACAGCTTCCCCATGGGTGAAAAGGATTTGAGGGGCAAAATATTACCTATATGTAAAATATATAGAATATATGCAATATATTATATCTCTGTTATTCTTTCTCAACTATTTGAATAGCAGCAAACATTCCATAAAAAGCCAGAAGGGATCCCAGGCTGGAGTGACAAATGTCACAATTAAACCTTCATGTTTTGTCAATGCCATGGCATGGCCTTGACACTGGTCATGGTCAGGAGCAATAGTTAATATCTAATGGGTTGGACTGGACTGATCCCTGGCAATCCCTGCTGCAGGAATTCAGCAGAATTTGGGAATTGGACTCTGGTGTTCCATAACCAGACAGAGCAGCTGCTGGCTCAGGTTTGCACAACTTGGGGTCAGGTCCTGGCCTCTCCCAAATCATCATAAATCTGAAGATAATTATCCCCCAGGACTGACAGAATCCCAAAAGCACAACAGAAACATGAGGAAAGTCTTGTAATGGAGGAGATTTGGAAGAGCCAGCCTGGCCAGAGAGCACTGCTGCTGGAAACCTGGAAATTATCAAAATTTAGGCATAAAATAGCACTGGAGAGGAAGGTGATGGTCCCAACCCGGGTCCAGAGAAGTGTCCTGGAAATGACCATCAGCCAGTTTTAAGGGTAAAGACACTAAAAACACATCTCTAAAGAGGGACTGGCTGAAGGGAGTCTTCCCTCCCCAGGGCTTTACACACAGCACTAAAATGTCCTTGTCACCCAGTGGAGCTGCAGTGAGGTTTAGAGCCCTGCACCAAATCAAAACAGAGAGTGTTATTCCTTCTCAGAACCACACAAAGACAACAACAACAACAACAACAAAATTATCTGTCCTGAGTTGGAAAACAAGAGGAAAGGTCACTATGTTGTAATTTTTCCATTTACATTTTAAAAGCATCTGAGAAAACAGGGCTGGGGACAACTCAGAGATGTAGGTGTTGGTGGTGCAAGAGCACAGGAACCACTGGTTTGGGTGGGCACAGATCTTGGTAACCCCTCCAGACGTGACAGAACAACGTGGGCTGTACCCCCAAAACCAGCTGAACTTTTAGAAGAAATCAGAATAACAGATTATTTCAACTTTGCCCAAATGGGCAAGGCTGAGCTGGGTCCTGCTTGCACCACAGGCTGGAGGGCAGTGATGTGACCATCAGGCAGAGCAGCTGCTGTCAGCCAGGGGCAAACATCAAGGCTCTCTTTGTGCCACGTTGTTTGCTTTGTGCAGAATTTGTTATGTTTGCCTTGCTGGCTACTTCTGGGATGTGTTTGAAAGAGAATTTTTCATGCTCAGTGAGTTAATTATTAGCCATGGACAAGTGGCCATTGAGCAAGGAGAAATCACAATACAAGGAAGAGGCACAACAGAACACCTTTCATCTTAACAGGGAAATAAAAGCTTTTTTCTCCTGCCGGGAATTACCCTTAATAAAATTGTGTCACTCGATGCCCTGAAATCAAATTCCTCTGATTGTTTATAAGGGTTTTCCTTGGCACCTCTCATCAGCTCCTGTGGGTGCCTTCTATGAACTTGGAATGGGCAGGTGGATCAAGATGTGTGCTCAGGAAATGCATATAAAATCTGATTTTTGGAGGAGCAGAGCAGAGGTAAATCCCTACAGGTCACTCAATTCCTCAGCAGCTGAGGAAAGAATTAAAAAGTAGAGGTGAAAATATCATCCTTATTCTCTTTTGTGTGTCCTTGGAGAGACCAGGGGAACAAAAGGTCACTAAATACAGGCTCCAGTCAGGAATTCTGTGACAGAGGGAATATTGGGGTGCTGGGATGAGATCCATGGGTCCTGTTCCTTTGCAGCAACCCAGGCAAGAACAGAAATATAATTAACTCCCTTTTTCCCATCCAATTCTTCTACAGGAGCAATTAAAAACCGTATTTCTCTCTACTTCACTTAGCCACAACCCTCATATCCTCCCAGCACAAAGATTATTAGATGATAAACATTTTGCAAATGTGATTATTCAAGTTCTTCCACATCTTTTCCAGGGAATGCAAGAAAAATGACTTTACTGGCGTTCCTCTTCCTGCTCACCTTGGTCCCAGCTGGGTCCGTAAGAGGCAGACACCTCCCCAAGGCAGCCAGTGAGTGTCACCTGCCTGGGACACAGGTTTTGGGGTGGCCAAGGACCAGAGGTGGCACTGGGGAGGGAGGAGGAGGGTCTGGGTGATGCCTGCAACAGGCTTAAAAAGAGAAAAATATAAAGTTAAAAAGATAAAAGTGGATATATTTCATGAAGGGCCTTTAGGTACACTGAGGGCAGATGAAGCCTCCTATGAGGCTACACCCAAAATGGATGATGGTCATGAGTTTCTCGAAACAGAGGCCAGACAAAAAGTTAAAAAGATAAAAGTGGATGTATTTAATGAAGGGTCTTCAGGTACATTGAGGGCAGATGAAGCGTCCCACGAGGCTACACCCAAAATGGACGATGGTCATGAGTTTCTTTGAGTGAAATAAGTTTGGTTCGTTTGCACATGAAGGGTTAATTCTCCAATTCCAGCTTCAGGTAATGAAGGCAGAGACCATCAGTTTTCTCCCCTCAAATTCACTTTTGTTTATACTTTTGGGGCCTGAGGCAGAGGGTGTCCTTGAGTTGCAGGCCCAGAGGGATTGTTTTGTCTGACCAAAATGTGAAGAGAGCTTCTAACACTATATGCAGCTCAGAGTTGTACACCAGTGCAGTACAGGATCTGAAAAATATAAAAGCTAAAATCTGAAGGCATCATGGGGAGCACCTTTATCTCCCAGGTGCCCCTCGCTGCCATGGCACCTCGTGGGCCCCTGGTGGCACACACAGCCCTGGGGGCACACAGGGCACTGACCCAGCCTGTTCTCCCCGCAGTCTCCAGCCCCGTGTTCGGCCCCCGGCAGGTGTATGGCGTGCTGGGCGGTTCGGTCACCGTGAAATGCTTCTACCCACCCACCCCGATGAACAGACACGACAGAAAATACTGGTGCAGGCAGAAGGGCTCCAGCTGCCTCACCGTGGTGTCCACTGACTATGTGGCTGCCGGCTACGAGGGCAGAATCACCCTCACTGACTACCCCAAGGCAGAACATTTCCTAATCAACATCTCAGCGCTGGAGCTGAAGGATGCTGGCACCTTCCAGTGTGGCGTGGGGGTCAATGGCAGAGGGCTCTCCTACAGAGTCACTCTCAGTGTTGCTGAAGGTAATTACAACCTTGGGACTCCCTCAAACACCTTTTTCTTGGTATTTTACCAGTATTAGGACTCCCTCAAATACCATTTCCTTGGTCTTTTACCAATATTAGGACTCCCTAAAACACCTTTTTCTTGGTATTTTACCAATATTAGGACTCCCTAAAATACCATTTTCTTTGAGTTTTTCCCCCTCTCCCTCTTAAACAAGGCTCCACCGCTGGCCTGCCCGGTGTGTGAGAGCTGCAGATGCTTTCAGGGAGGGTTCATTTCAGCCCCTGAGTGTCTCTGTACACAGCCCCACCTGTTCCTGAGGCACCTGAGCTCTTCTACGTGAAGCTCCGCAGCACCTGGACCGTGACCTGCGGCTTTGGGAAGGACACTGCCGCGATGAGGAGATACCTGTGCAAGAAGGAGAAGGATGGCTGCCGGAACATTATTAACACCCATCAGGAAAAAGATATCCCACCGAGAGTTCAGCTGACTCATGAGGACCCTCCAGGCTCGTTCCGTGTCACCATGACTCAGATGGACTGGGAAGATGCAGGCTTGTACTACTGTGGGGCCGGTGAATATGGGAAAGACAACAAAAGCAAGGAACTGGACGTGTTTATCTACGAGGGTGAGCTGTTCCCCTTCCTCTCTCCTGCTTTTCAGAAGCATCACCAGCAGTGTCACTTTATTTAGCTAGAACTTGAATTTCTCTTTGCTATTATCCTATTCTCTCATCTATATGCTTATTTCTATTCATTTAACCACCTGTAATGTACTAAACCATCACTAAATGAAGCTTGTATCCAGACTTCACCTTCCCAGAAGTGGATAGCTCTGTTCCCCAGCCCAAAACTCCAGGAGACAAATTCCACCCCCTCAGTCTGAGGCAAGCAAGCTGTCTCTTCAAGCCCCCAGTTCCTTAAATCTCAAACTGACAGATGTAGATGGTCCCTCTAGCAAAAGGAACAAAGCTTTGGAATATCTGTCCACAAAACCAACAACACTCAGTGAATTTGGGAAAAAGCAAGGCCTGACTGACCCTTTGGGATGAATTCCCACCACTGCCAGGACAATCTCCTGATGTTTGCACCCCTGAGCTTTGCCTGGCCTTCCCTTAGCCATAGCAGCTTTGTTTGATCTGATAATGTTGATTTGCTTGGGACGGTGCCCCATGGACACAAGTGAGACTTTTATAACTGCTCATTTCCATTTCATTCTTACCAACAGACAAAAATTTCCCTCACTTAAAGACCAACATAATTGCAAAGAATGGAAGTTCAGCAAGCTTCGAATGCCTCTATGATCCTCTAATAAATTCCTCCACGAGGTTCTGGTGCAAGCGGAAAGGCAAGGGATGTGACATGATCATAGACAACAGCGGGTATGTGAAGGAGACCTATGAAGGAAGAGTGGCCATGTTTGAGAACCCCGAAAATAAAACTGTCACCGTCATCCTGAACCAGCTGCAGGAGAACGACAAAGGCAATTACTGGTGCATGTCAAATGAACTGAGGGATCAGCAATCATCAACAGAACTGACGGTCGTAGCAGGTAAGAGCCGTGCCCTGGCAGTTCTCTGTCTGCTCAGGAGGTACAGAACCACCCCAAGTGAGCAATCTGGCTTTTGGGGAAGAGACGGGAGATCCAAGCCTGAGCTCACCCCAGCAGCTTTAAAACCGAGACAGAAAGGTTCAGTTTTGTGGAAATGCATTCAGAGATAATTCTCATGAAATATTTCTTAAGCCTTGAAAGGAAAGAACCATAAACAGCATCTTTAGTGTTAATTTAGCAACACAAGGAGCACTTTCCCTCCAGGCTCCATCCCCAGCAGCACCACCACTGCTGCCTGCCTCCCCCAGCCCTGAAACCTCTCCCAGCAGCCCTGATGTCCTGTTTGCCCTCGCAGGAGAACCTGCACTGACGGGAAAGAAGAGCGTGGAGGCACAGGCGGGCTCGCGGGTGAATTTAACCTGCTGTTACCCCTGCAAGTTCTACTCCTACGAGAAGTACTGGTGCAAGTGGAACAACACGGGCTGTGCCATGCTGCCAGCGGAGCAGCAGGGGCTGCCAGAGCCGGGCGACACCTGTGACCGATCCAGCAGGACGGTGGTGCTGAGCCTGGACCCGCTGGCCAAGGGAGACGAAGGCTGGTACTGGTGCGGGGTGAAGCGCAACGGGGTCTTCGGGGAAACCATGGCCGTGGAGCTGCGGGTGAGCGAAGGTGAGCTCCGGGCAGGGCTGTCCCCGCTCGTCCCGTGCGCCGGCGGAGGGCTCTCCATCGCCGCTAGGCTGCAGCAGCTCGAAAGAGAAGCGCTGGCACCCCGCAACCTGCCAGGGGCCAGCAGCGCGCTGCTTTGCACAGTTCGCCTTCAGGGCTTTTGTCTCTCAGTTTTGATTTCCCAGTCATAAAAAACACTCTTTCAGTCCAAAATTCACCTCTTTCCGCAGCAATTTTACTTTTAACCCCGTGCTGTTTAATTGTTCCTATTACAATGTAATCTTTTATTTTATTATTTTTTTTTTATTTTAAATAAATAATATTATTATATTATTAAACATCATTAGATATAATTATTATATCATTATATTGATTCTATAATAATGATATTATTATAAAATTAATTATAATAAATAATCTCTAATTAGATAAATAATGATAATAAATAATCTATAATGTTATAATTATAGATAAGTATTATTATGTTATTATTTAATAATTATCATTGTTATAATTATCTAATAATTATGTAATATACTATCATAATATTTTATAATAATGTTTTATTCATCTTATAATATATTTATTTAGTTTTCTATTTAATTATATATAAGTATTATTATGTTACTATTTAATAATAATTAGTGTTTTATTATTTTATTATTATATAATCTATACTATGATAATATTTTCAAATAGTATTTTATTTATTTTATAATATATTAATTTAGTTTAGGCAACATCTGGCACCTTTCAGGTGAAGAACTGATCAAGTTCAGAGATCTTGCTCCAGGGAACTTCATATCTTAATAAACATGAAGCCAGGAAGGAGCAGGAGCTCCTAAGGGGCTTAGTCTCAGCTTTGGAGGAGTATTTTGGAATTGAAATGGTTTTGGGGGGCGGAATATTGTTCAAAGCAGAGAAAGAATAGAGCCCTGGGTATCTGATATTTACCCATCCTGAGTGGGTGATGGCCAAAGTAAGAACAGGGTGAAACAGCCCCATTTCATTGCTTTTGGTGGGCAAAGAGCCAGGAATAAAAGCAAAGCAAGGAGGCAAAATTTGATCTGGAAATGTTAGAGGCAGAACTTATAAACGCAAGACTTTTTCTAAAGTTCATAGGCAGAGAGATCCTACTTGAGATTTTTGCAGTAAATTCTTTGGTGTGAGAGCATTTCAGGCCTCGAATCCGCCTTCTCAAGAGCCTCTCATGGCAAGCCAAAACCCACAGCAGCAGCTCCATGTCCACCAAACACATCCCAGTAGTTTTTGTGTCCAGCTCTCATGGTGCTGCTCTCTAACCACCCTCCTTCCCTGGGATACACAGGGAGAGATGCCAAGCTCAGCCCAGAGTTCCTGGATGTTGATTCCAGCCATGAAGCTGGAGCTGTTCCCCCAGGAGGAGCCCACAGCGATGCTGAGGTGCGAAAAGGAGCTGCCCCAGAAAGGTTGGTACTCTCCATCCCCTGCCATTTATCATTTTTGTGGGGTTTATATGAACCTGTTGTGTTTGTACACCCTGGATGTGTTGTTTAGCAACACACAAAAAATATCTTGTCCCCAAAGAACTTTGCTCTAAATGTCAGAGAAGATAAAAAGTGATAGCAAAGGGCAAGATGACTCAAAATTAATCTCCAATTCAAGAAAATAGTATCAGAAGGAAATTATTATAAATTTCAGGTACAAAGTACTTCTGTTAATATTATTTTCCTTCACATATTTATAACCCAGCTGCTGATGTAGCTGTTTCAGTATGACCTCAAGCCTATATTTTTATTTGGGTTTTGTTTTATTCTGTGTGCTAAATCCAGTTCATTGATTAAATTGTACCATGCTCACTCAGAATTACCATCCTACCCAAATTTAGCCTGCTGGATTTTCACGTGCATCATGCTCAGTGAGATCTCTCTCTCTCTCTGTTCCAGCTCTGATGAAAGCCATGGCTCCAACACTCTGGCCTTAGTGCTGGGCCCTCTTGCTGGCCTGATCCTGATTGTTGTGACAGCTTTTGCCATTGTCAAATACAGGCAGCTGAAGAGATCTGGTGAGTCCCTGCCTCTCTGGGCTCTCAAGAAACAGCAGCAGCATTGAGCTAAAGGTGCTGGATTGAGCTGCTCTCCTGGTACCACACCAGGATGGGCAGCAAGGTCCCTGCTCCTCCTGTGACCCATCCAGAGAGCTCCAACCCCCTGTTCGTCCTCTGACCCATCCAGAGAGCTCCAACTGACCCCATCCAGAGATCTCCAACCCCCTGCTCCTCACACTGACCCGTGCAGAGAGCTCCAACCCCCTGTTCGTCCTGTGACCTGTCCAGAGAGCTCCAACTGACCCCATCCAGAGAGCTCCAACCCCCTGCTCCTCACACTGACCCATCCAGAGAGCTCCAACCCCCTGCTCCTCACACTGACCCATCCAGAGAGCTCCAATCCCTTGCTCCTCACACTGACCCCATGCAGAGAGCTCCAACCCCCTGCTTCTCCTGTGACCCATCCAGAGAGCTCCAACCCCCTGTTCGTCCTCTGACCCATCCAGAGAGCTCCAACTGACCCCATCCAGAGATCTCCAACCCCCTGCTCCTCACACTGACCCGTGCAGAGAGCTCCAACCCCCTGTTCGTCCTGTGACCTGTCCAGAGAGCTCCAACTGACCCCATCCAGAGAGCTCCAACCCCCTGCTCCTCACACTGACCCATCCAGAGAGCTCCAGCTCCCTGCTCTTCCTGTGACCCCTCCAGAGAGCCCCAACCCCCTGCTCCTCACACTGACCCCATGCAGAGAGCTCCAACCCCCTGCTCCTCACACTGACCCATCCAGAGAGCTCCAGCTCCCTGCTCTTCCTGTGACCCATCCAGAGAGCCCCAACCCCCTGCTCCTCACACTGACCCCATGCAGAGAGCTCCAACCCCTGCTCCTCACACTGACCCATCCAGAGAGCTCCAGCTCCCAGAGTGTCCCGGCTGGGACAGAGCCCAGCCCTCCGTGGGCTTTGCCCATTGTGTTACAGAATCACCTGGCACAGAGGGTTTGGCTCCTAACGTGCTCCTACCCACTCTGAGCGAGACCTGAGGGATTTTTCTCCTCCCTCTCACCAGACCTGGTGTCCGTGGGGAGCTACAGGACCAACATCAGCATGTCAGACTTTGAGAGCGTGAGGGACTTCAGTGCCAGCAACAGCGTGAAGGAGAGCCAGGAGACCCCCATGGGAGGGGACGGTGAGTGACCCCAGCCCAGCCCCGGGGTAAGGGGCAGCCCTTCCTTGCTGAAATACCCCACAAAAGCCACAGAAACATCTGCCAGCCACTGCCCCCTCCCCAACACTTCTTTTCTCTGCCTGCAGAGTTCATCACCACCGCGGACACTCCGGAAAGCACTGCCAACACAACAAAGGCAAAAAGGGTAAGGGGAGGCAGAAGAGAGGCCACTGACCTGGGAGATGTGGCCACAGCCCTGCAGTCTGTCCCAAAGGGGCTATCTCCTCCCAGGGGCTTTATTTATACCCAGGTCTCTCCATTTTACACAGATTCAGCCCCTGCTGCAGACAAGGCCCCGTGGGTGGGGAGGTCTAACCCCTGTCCTCACTCCCTGTTTTAGCAGAGACATGAACAGCAGCCACTTTGCTTCAAGAAATAAACCAAGGCAGCCCCAGGCAGCGTCAGGAAGGTTGGGTTTGTTACCAGAAATACGAATCACCGGATAAGCAGATGGCTGGAAACCATCACATCCCACTTCTCAGTGGTTCAGGAGGCACAGGGAGGCAGGGAGGGCTCTGCCATTGCATGGGGCTGAGATTTGCTGTGATCTCTGCCTTTCCCCAGTTTTCTGTGCCTCCCCTCCTCTCCCCTTGGGTAAGATCATGGTGCAGTGGCCCCATTTGGCAGTGGCTGCAGGTGCCAGATTCAAGCCTGTGCTTTTCAAAGTCCCTTCCAACAGGAGAGGTGTGGGAGTTGTAAGTGCCAGGAACTGAACTGGAGCAATCAAGGAGACTGTCAGGACACCAGTAAAGCCTAGAAACTTTAGGACAGGAGAGCTGGATGCCAACACCCAGGGACAGGCTTGTCAAGGAATCCCAAACCTAAAAGCTTTTGGGGTTGGTGCTCACATCGGCACCAGTGTGAGCTGCTTGATTATCCCACTCCTGCAGTGTCCCCGTGTTATCCTGGGATATCCACAAAGTGCTGCCCATCCTCATCCCCTGACTGTGTCCTCCTGTCCTTCCCAGAGCTCCAAGGAGGACGCTGACCTCGCCTACTCCTCCTTCCTCATCACCTCCAGCAGCATCGCCCAGGGCAGCTCCGGGGGGGACAGCGCTGTCCTGGACGTGTCCCCACCCCAGGACCGGGTCTGAGGGGAGGTGGCAGCGCCTGGGACTGGCTCTGCCTTGAGGATCACAATGTCAGCAAACAACTCTGTTCATTTCTCCCACAATTTGCTATAGCTTGACCTGGTTTTTGCTTAAATTCAGCTTCGAGTGGTGATTTAGGAGGTATGGTTTGATGCCAAGGGGGGCTGGAAGTGCAGGTCTGAATGAGGAGGTTGGGCTGGGAAACAGCACTAATTCGAGTGGCTCATCCCACCAGCAGCCCCAGTTCCTACACTGGGCTCTCACAGGCCAGAAGGAGCATTGTGAAAAAAAAGAAGAAAAAAAAATCCCATTTTCTTTTAAAGGCAGCTGGAAAACCCTTTAGAACAGCGTCTGATGCTTTTGGTTCCTCTGAGCTTTCCCAACCTGAGGGCAGCACCTGCAGGCCAGACACGTCTGGAGTGTTTGTGTGCATGAGCAATAAAGAATGCAGTGGCTTTCAGCAGACTGGGGAACTCAGCGTCTGTGGGATATCACAGGAGAGCCCACCCACAGAGGCACAGAAAGGGCAGGAAAAGCTGAATATTCCACAGATAAAGCAGTATAGGAAGAGGTGACAATGGCAGGCTGGGTTATCTGGCCGACACTGAATTTCATTGAGGAAAAGCACAAATTATTCCTGAATTGCGGATTCCAGAATTTCCCTGAGGATGAAGCACAAATAATTCCTGAATTGTGGATTTTCAGTGCTGGGATGAGCAGGGCAGCATCTCCCTCCTGTTCACCAGCTCTCACATCCACATTGCACCTTCCTGCCAGCCCTCAAAGTGGGGGTGAGGGCTCACCTGCGGCATTCCCAGGGCTGCATCCCCTCAGCAGCACCGTGGGAAGGGGTTTGGGTCTCGGGAAAAGCGTGGAGGGGTCGGGACAGGTCCGTGAGGGGGCCGGGACAGGTCCGTGAGGGGGCCGGGACAGGTCCGTGAGGGGGCCGGGACAGGTCCGTGAGGGGGCCGGGACAGGTCCGTGAGGGACCGGGACAGGTCCGTGAGGGGGCCGGGACAGGTCCGTGTGGGGGCCGGGACAGGTCCGTGAGGGGGTCGG
>VYZP01040460.1:19795-35993 GCA_013400635.1 Hypocryptadius cinnamomeus
CGGGACAGGTCCGTGTGGGGGCCGGGACAGGTCCGTGAGGGGCCGGGATAGGTGCGTGAGGGGGTCGGGACAGGTCCGTGAGGGGGTCGGGACAGGTCTGTGGAGGGGCCGGGACAGGTCCGCGCCCGCCCGGGGCCGGGAAGGGAGGGAATGCCTGACTCAGGTGCAACAGGAAAGGCGTGAGCCTGGAAAGCATCCCCGGCGGGCAGCAGCGGCAGGAGAACGCTCGGGTTTGGAAATTTCTGAGAGGAGAAAACCCCTTTCGCTCTCCCTTTGCAAATCCTCTTCCTCCTCAGCCTGCCCCACGGCGTCCTTTCCGCAGCTCTGCTCCTCCCTCGCTGCCCTGGGAGCAGCCGGGATAAGCTGAACTCCGGCAGAGGAGCAGCAGATGGGGTGGGCTGAGCGTCCCGCATTCCTCCTGCAGCCCTCCTGCAGCCCTCAGCTGCCTGCTGTGCCCCCGGCTCCTTCCCACTGCTGACATTTAATTAATTGCTCTTATTACAATGTCTAGCATCATTTAGTTTAGGCAACATCTGGCACCTTTCAGGTGAAGAACTGATCAAGTTCAGAGATCTTGCTCCAGGGGACTTCTTACCTTAACAAACATAAAGCCAGGAAGGAGCAGGAGAGGCTGACACCAACAACAAGGGGCTTAGTCTCAGCTTTGGAGGAGTATTTTGGAATTGAAATGGTTTTGGGGGGTGAAATATTGCTAGAAACAGAGAAAGAATAGAGTCTGATATTTAGCCATCCTGAGTGGGTGATGGCCCTGGGCTGATGCCATGCCCTGCAGTGGGGACAGAAGTGTAAAATCCCTGGTTTAGGTGAAAGCACTGAGCCAGGCATGGACTGAGGGGTGCAGTACATGGGGTGTGATGGATGGGATGAGCTGTAATGATTGTGACATGGCTGAAGGTGTGGAATAAAACCCTCAAGCTGTGATCCAGAGCCCACAAAGATCCATGAGGAACTCACCAAGCAGCCCCTGCTCCTTCAGCAGGTGTCAGCTGATTTCTTGTGGTCAGGGATGAGCTGTGACACCTCGCTGCACCCCAGCATCATTCCCAGGGGTTGTTCTTCAACAGAGAACCATGGAATGTCCCAGACACCAGTCATTCCTAAAAGAGTGACGGAGCTGAACCATCAGCTCTCCTGAGCACTGCCAGAGCATGGCGAGATGTGTTCACCTGGACAAATGAAACCCATGGGAAGGTGAATAAACAAAATCAAAGCCCTGAGAAGCTTTCCTTTGGCATCAGCAAATATCTAAGGGAGGACAGTGAGCAGTCAGAGATCTTTCCTCTGAAAGGGAATCACCAAACGCCACCCAGTCTGACACTTGTGCCACAGGGAAATGCTGGTGCTGTCCCCCAGCTGGAATTTAGGGCATGCACTGGGTACCAGCAACACCCAAAATGGGAGAGAACAGACCAGAGCTATAAATAATGCACAGTTTTGGGGACAAACTGGGGGGATTTAGCAGCACTGAGGTCTGAGTTTGGTGTTTCTGGCATGCCTGGAAGGATGCATCAGCCCTGGCATGCAGGAGTGACAGCATCTGCTGTAAGAGGATACCACAGAGAATTCAGAAAGTTTCACCAGCAAGAATCATATAATTCCTCAGAATTTTGACAAACAGACTCAGCACAGTTTCAAGTTGGGTTTATTTATGGTCATCACAACCAATTTCCACAAAACTCACTACTGAGTGTCAGTAAATTGCTCAACACACTCAAAAACCTTTTTCTATTCAGCAACCACATATCTTGCACAGAAACTTTTTTACTGATAAGGCAGAAAATATCATCTCAAAAGGAAACACAGATTTCTAAGGCCTGACATACCTGCTAGGACCTATTCTTGGAAGCATTTCTCACACTGCACTTCTCATTTCAGCCAGATCCATCAGAGGCAGCAGCCCTGAGACCGAGCCCAGGTTTATGCAACATCAGCTGCACCAGAGTCCTCCCAGCCAGATCTCAGCACTCATTCCCCACATTCCCTAGACAAAATATCTGTAATTTAAACAATCATTTTATGACACAATCACAGCTTATGTCTGCCAGCAAGAGAAACTCTTGTGGGTTTTCCCTGGGAGCATCCTTTGGTAGCAGTGAGGGCGATGCTGATTTAATCAAACTCGTTATTTCCGTCTTAATGAAGACTCTGCTGACGTCCCTGGCTGGCAAAGCTCTCCATGTTTGCCTGAATGCAGCTGGAACTGCTGGGGAGCTGCACTGATACACTGATTTATTGTCCCTCTCATCTCTGCAAAGCCCCTGCAGCTCCTCAGCCCCGGCCCCTGGGTAATTAACGCCGCCCGCTAATGAGATTTCTCCATCCAGTCCAGAAAGATGTCCAGCTCCCCCAGGGATTTCATGGCTGCAGATGTGACATTCAGCTGAAATTATATTTAAAGGAATGAGCTGTAAGCAGGCACCATCAGTACAACCCAATATAAAGAGAATTTAAATATCTGTGTTAATAATAATATCTATAATAATATATATTATAATATTATAATATATATAAATAATAATAATAATGTGTGTGACCAGGCTCAGTCACCAACTCACCCCTTCATAGTTTGCAAGTATTTGCTTGAATTTCTCCATGGATTCCTCCCCACACAGGCAATTATTCTGTTCACGCTGGAAAAACAACATCAATTCATTAGTCTGGGTAATTAATTTTTAAAAATAAGATTTCAGTTTCTGATTTTGCCGGGCATCATAGACTGAGACACTGTGAAACTGTGGGAAAGGCCGCAGGTCCCTAAATCAGGCTTTAGCTCACTTGACAGACACAAGGAGGACACGATAAATTTTGGCCTTTAGGACCAAGGGGGGAGTTTGCTGGTGAGTGGGCAAATATAAAAATCTCTCAGTGGACAGAACACTCTTCACACCACACACTTCGTATTCTCATTAAAAGCCATTTATATAAACAGAGACTTTGCAGCTTTATAAATCTCCCAGATTGATTTATAGATGAAATATTGAGATGCACACTGGAGCAGAAGGCAGGACTTACACACTGCCCGAGCTTCCTCCTCATGCTGAGGAAGGAGTTGGCGATGCTGCTGATTTTCCTGTTCACAAACGAGTCCTCGGTCCTGCAGTGCTTGAAAACCTTGTCCACGTAGAAGGTGAAGAGCTGATAAGTGATGCAGCATCTGTCTGAAGACTTAGAAAATTAATTTAATGACTATAAGTTCTTCCAAAGGGGTGTAACCTGCAGTCACTCTCTGGGATAAAGCGTCTCTGACAGGAAACTCGTGGTAGCTGAGCACAGCAGGACAGTTTGACTCAGAGAAAGCTTCTTCAGTGGTGCTTGATTGAAGCTGATAAAATAGATGGGAAATCATTTTAGGCTGATTTTCCAGGAGATCCATCCTCACAAAATGAAACTAGCTGATTTTGCAGCTGGGTATCAGAGGCTGAGATCTGGACAGTGGTTCCTGCCCAGGGCTTTGGGGTGTGAGAAAGCTGAAAATCACTGATTTATGATAGATTGCACTTCCCAAGGTCACATTCACCTGCTTTTGGATCCTGGGAGGGCTCCCCAGCCAGGGCCACCTACCTTAACCTTGTGGAGGGAGTGAGGGTGGGACAGGATGCTCAGGGTCCGGAGGGGGTCTCTGGATTGCTGCGGAGAGGATGGAGATGGGCATGGAGATGCTGGCTCCAGAGGGGCTCCAGGAGCTGCCAGGGGCTCCCAGCCCCCCAGGAGCCTGGGAAATACTCACAATATTGGCTTTAATTGCTGTGAAGCCAGCCCTGATCTCTGTCATGCTCATGGAAACCCTGCAGGCTCCAAAGTGGAAGATTTTGTCCCCAGCTATCGCCACCAAATTCATCCAGCAGGACATGGAAAAGAGGCAGAGGAACAGGGGGGATCCTCTCATGTCAGCTGCCTGGGAGACCTGCTCGAGGAAGAGAATATTCCTCCTTATTTTTCTAGATAACACACCTGTGATTCATATGAAAATACATACATTTTATTTAAAACTTTTTCATCTGTATGAAAAACCCCATATTCATTATTATCTCTTACCCATTTCTTTTTTGCTCCCCATGAGCAAGAGAAAAAAAAACCCAAATATTTAACTGAAGAGCTCAAACAGAAAAGGACAAATAAATAAAATATCAGTTAAAAATTTCTTCTGAAAAGATGCTATCAGAAAAATAAATACAGTGATATTAAATTTTTAAGTCTAATGACACAGAAGCAACAGGAGGTAACTGACTGAAAGTAACAGATCCCAAAATCTTATCCCAAAAGAAACCAGTTTCCCTCTGGAACAGCATAAGTCAAACACAAGTTTTGTTAGCACTGAAAATCAATATTATTAATGAAAAAAATATTTCAGAGCTAGGAACACAAGGAAATACCCAAAAGGACATAGAGCAAAGGGATAAATTCAGTTTCTTACCTTGCTCTTTGGTGTGGGCTCACCTCTCTCACCGATGTCTGGCCTGGAGAGCTCCGAAGGCGGCGTTTTTATCCCGGTACCAGGAGGAAATAACTCTTGGATTAACTTTTGGAATTTTTCTTGCTTTTCCCAGCACATATTTCCCTTTGTAATTTGCTGAATTAATGAGCTCGTGCAAGGGACAAGCTCTCTCTCCCACAGGTGTTTCCCTCACCTACGGAGGCGGGAACTCTGGCATCACTGTGTGGGTTTTCTTTTGGGAAGAGGGATGTGAAATCCCAAAATTAGGGACCATCCTGGGGTCACATCCCCAAAATGCCCCAACATGGAGCAATGCTGGCAATCCCCTCCTGGAGAGGGGCCATTCCCAGCTCCCCACAGTTGGAATGTTGGAAGCTCAGTGGCATCATAGGATGCCAGTGGTCCCAACACTCCAGGACTTCTGGCAATGGACCTGGTGGAACTGGTGAAACTCAAGACCGGGATTTTCTCCATCCTGGTCACAAGTGGTCTTCCCCTGCCACTTTCAGGGAATCCTGGTCCCAAATTCAAGGAATCCTACTACCAGGTTCAGGGAATGCTGTCCCAAATCTCCTCAGTTCCTGGACACTTCTCCATCCTGTGTCCGAGGTCAGGGGTTTTGGAGGACACAGCTCCCACCCTGCTGGCAGAAGAATTGGTTTCCAGGGTCAGAGGGGATTTAGGTGATCAGTCCAAATCTGTCACCCTGCAGGAGGACAGAAATTCCATTGAATTTCCCAAGCCCCCCAGTCCTGTGGCACAGTGACATCTGTGACCATCTCGCCACGAGCTCTCCCTGCTGAGCAAAAGGAGCAGACACGTTCTCCTCCCAGCCTTTCAGCCCCAGGCTGTCCCCAGGGGACCAGGGTTTGTCAGCTGAGGCACTGCTGTCACATGGATGTGGCAGTGCTAGTGCAGACCCCAGCCCCTTGTGCTGTTGGCTCCGAGGTTGGTTTGGATGCTCCTGCAGCCCCTTTGGAGAGAGCTTCATTCAGTCTTCAAACAAAACTGTGCAGCTACATAAACTCCCTGGAGTTTCTGGGACCAGGAGAGATGGTCAGCTGGACTTGGAGGGCACTGGGGTGGCAAAGTCACCCCCCTAATGCCAGAGGCAGCCTCTGGAGCGGGTTCCTGCTGGGAGCAGCAGCCCCAGTGTGTCCCTGTTGCAGTGCAGGTGTACCTTGTGCCTGTGGGCCAGGGCTGTCCTGCACGGATCTGCTGGGTGACTAATTAATTTATTGAACACCAAGCTCAGTCTTGAGCGGAGATCTGTCACTAGGCAAATGGATTTTCTGCCCAGGCTAGTCAGGCTGTTGCACACAGGGTTGCTGGAAGTGCCCCAGATGCGCCCACCGTGCCTCCCTCACCCGCTGGAAATCAGCCAGAGGGCAGGGCCCAGGCTGCAGCAGGTTGGATTTGCCCTGGCTGAGGTATTGGAGGGATCTTGGCTATTAATCCTCCCCCAAATCCCAGCTGCTGCCTGGAATTGCAGCAAAAGTTTTGCTGGAAGCAGAGGAAGTGGCAGCATTCCCGGGAGCCCGGTGCACACCCTGCCCGGGTGAGGAAACAATGGAAGAGGCAGTGAGTTCTTACTTCATTATGTAAATGGCAGATGACATGAAAGGATTTCTTTCTTTCGTTTTTTTCCTTTTGGTAACTGAACTGACGCCCAGGATGGGTCAGCCAAGTGCCAGAAGGCAAGGAGGAGACGTGGCTGTGGGGGAGGTGGAGGAGAGATGCTGGGATGATACAGGAACAGCAGGGAAACGTTGGATTATTGGGGTACAGGGCCTTGTACAGGGCTCTGCATGTGTCCCTCAGCCTCTCTATTCTGTCACCGACCTTCTGCATAGCAAAAGAAACAGCAGGACCCTCAGCACAAGGGCAAGGAGGAGGAAAACCGGGGTGGGGAATAACCCAGAGAGATTTTCATTTTGGGGTTTTAGTGGGTGTGAAATGGTGGTGATGGAGCACACCAAGTGCTGGACGTGGGGGATGTCCAAAAGCCTCTCATTTCAGAGCAGAGCGGGTGGAACCACCAGGGTTCCCAGAATGGTTCAGGTTGGGAGGGATCTCACAGACCATCTCATGTCCCATGGCAGGGACACCTTCCACTGTCCCAGGCTGCTTCAAGTCTGTCCAGCCTGGCCTTAGGGACTTTCAGGGATCTACGGGCAGCCACAGCTGCTCTGGGCACCTGTGCCAGGGCCTCCCCACCCTCACAGGGAAGGATTTCTTCCCAAAATCCCATCCATCTCTGCCCTCTGGCAGTTTGAAGCTGTCAGCACATGTTGGACCAAACCCAGATGGAAGCAAATCCCCCCAACGTGGCTTTCCCCAGGCTGTCATCAACCTTCCAGCTCCAGCAGCATGAAAACACCGTCAATAAAACAGCAAATCATCCCTTTTTGCTCTGGGAAGGAAGAGGGAAAGAAGGAGCAGGGATTTCTGAAACTCAGCACTGTGACGCTGCAGATGAGCTCAGTAAAAAGGGAAGTGATTCCTGCAGGCACTCTGGGCATAGTTAATTAAACCTTTGGGGCACTGCAGCACTAGGAATGGGGCAGGGAAGGCACTCATCTCCCCAGGAACACTTCCAGCTAACGGGGGAGGGCTCCTCCCTCGGGATTTTATGGCAGGCACGTTGTGACAGAGCATTCCAAGGGTTGTGACGGCCCAACTAACAAGCAAAGGCAGCAAGAGAGGGTTGTGAGGCAGCTGCCATGGTGCTCAGGAATTAAAACTCAGCTCTGGGTGTCATTAACTCATCTGAGAAATCATTTATGCAAAGCTCGTGGTGAGAAGCACATCCCACATCTCACAGGCACAGAAGGGACTGAGTCAGGATCAGAGGGAATATCCCCAGAGCAGCTGGAAAAAAATGCTGAATTAATCCACAAACATCAGAGGTTGATGTCCAAAAAGGAGACAGAGGAGTCCTTTAACTTTATTCCAATAAAGGGAGAGACCATGGGGCATTCCCCTGGGGTCTCTCACATTTTTGGAGGATGCAGCCTTTTTTATCCCAATTTCCCAACCACGTTTCCCTTCTCTCTTTCCCCATTTCTGAGGTACTTGAGAGGTTCAGACTTCCCAAAATGCCTCATACCAGAGACTTCCCTCTAAGGTACAACTCTCCCTTTTAATTTTTAATTCTTATGGAATTTAGGGTTTTCCCCATTGTTTCTTTCATCTTTCAATGTCCAGTTTCATTTATCAGCAAACCTAAAGTTTATTTGTAAAGGCAAATCTCTTTTTCCATTCATCAAGCAGTGGAATCCTTCCCACTGTTTATCTCTCAGTGCTGTTTTTATCTACCAGCAGACCCACAGTGGGGACAATGCTCAGCCCTGCCCAGCACCGCTGTCACCGTCACTGCTGTGGTGACAAAACATCTCCAGGGTGGCAGAAAGCACCGGGCTGCTGCAGACACAGGACTTGGGGCAGTGACTAACACAGGACACGGTCCTGGGGAGCCCTGGAGCGTGACAAGGACCAGACACTCGGAGGGGACAAGACACTGACTCACCCCTGGCTGGTTACATTGGGAAACTCAGCCCTGCTCCATGCCCTGTGCACTGGGAGTCACTGGGAGTCATCCCACTGGTGTTACTGGGAGTTACTGCGCTCCTCACCCAGCTTAATTAATTCCCAATAATTCATTTCAAATCATTCATTTCATCCTAAAAAAAAATCCTTCAAGAAATTGTCATCGAGCTGTTCTGATCCGAAGGCGCCCCGCTCTCAAGGGCTGGTCCCAGACCACAAACCCATCACGGTTTCCAGTAAAGTGTCTGGGGGTGATAAGGCAGTTTCAATAGTGCCTTTCAAGGCACTTTTTGTGCTCTAAGAAGTTCTGATAACAC
The DNA here is from genome assembly GCA_013400635.1 of Hypocryptadius cinnamomeus. Classification (NCBI taxonomy): domain Eukaryota; kingdom Metazoa; phylum Chordata; class Aves; order Passeriformes; family Zosteropidae; genus Hypocryptadius; species Hypocryptadius cinnamomeus. Next base: position 28,118 of record VYZP01040460.1, read on the forward strand.
TCAACAGCCCAGCTTTGGTTTGACATTCTTTGTCATCGCTCCTATTTCACAGCAGCTTTAGGTAAACCATCATTTCAGATATGAGCCTGATAATGGTTTTTCTCAGGTCCCCAGAGCCAGAGAACGTGAGAGAAATGCTCCCAGAAATTTTCATAAAGGAATAATTGAGCCTTAATAACAACATCCAGCAACAATATCTGGGCTCAGGAACCCTTCCTGATCTCCTTCACGAAAATAGCTGCAAAAACCAACTCACAAAAATTATTGTGGGGTGTTACACCTGACATGATAATGCTGTAGCTCACCAAAACCCTTGCCAAATTTTGTTTTCAGCAGCAGAAGAAAATGTTTCTATGTGGTTTTTCTGCACTGGAGTAATTTTTTTGACACCTGAAGTGATGTAATTTATGAGCCAGCCCTGCCCTCTGCGTAGCTGGGTGTCAATGGAAAGTCGAAACACAGTTCTCAGCTCCTTAAAAATCAATATTTAATTGTCAAGATAACCCTGTCCCTCCAATCCAAAGCCAAACCCTCGTTTGAAGGAGTGCTAATCTGGCACTGTCCTCCTGAACCAGCCACGGACAGCAGCACCCTACAGGTGCCACCCCTGATGTCACTCTTTCCTTGAGCTTGGCACTCTCTGTCATGGAAACACCCTCGGCCAGCCCTGACCATCAGACTGCTCTTCTCTCTCTTAATTAGTGCAGCTCGTTATGGGCAGAAAGCCTGGCCAGGGCCAGCTCCAGCCCTGCCCTTGTCCAGCCCCACCTCTGCAGTGCTGCTGATAGAAGTAAAAAAAAAAAAAATTGTTTTTCTCGGTAAACTCGACAAATGAGTCAGAAAACACTGAGTGAGGAGGTGCTGCCAGAGAGATACATTGTGTTCCCTCTCCTCAGTCATGTTTTGAGCCACAACCCTTTGAACAATTCTGAAAATCAAACACTGGTGCTGCCTCGTAGGGAGCAACAGGCTGAGCGTGGCTCAGGGAAATGCGGATTTATTCAGCCAAGCTCCAAGAGCCATCCAGAGCACAGGCTCAGCTGCTTTCCAGGGTTCTTCCTGAGAGGTTCACAGTGCCCAGGGCTCTCAGCAGCTTTAGGATGGGCAGAGCAGCTCCTTTCCCGGCCCTGGGGGCTCAGGGACCTTTGGAGAGCCTGGGACAGTGTCCCTCACCCCAAAATAATGTCCCTCATCCAGGACAATGTCCCTCACCCCAAGACAATGTTCCTCATCCAGGACAATGCCCCTCATCCAAAACAATGTCCCTCACCCCAAAACAATGTCTCTCACCCCAAAATTATGTCCTTCATCCAGGACAATGCCCCTCACCCCAAGACAATGCCTGAATCCTCCTGATTTAGGGCATCACCCATGGTTGTCCCTCTGGGGCTCTTCCTGCCATTATCAGACACCAACAGCCCAGCCCAGGGTGTCCCCAGGTGGAGCAGGAAGGGGACAGTGCACGTTCCCCAGAGAGCATCACCCCAGTGCTGGGGGTGACCCTGGGCTCCCCCTGTCCTGGCTGGACGTCCTTGGCCAGGTCAGGGACATATCCCAGCAATGCCACCACCTGTGCCACCTCCTGCCCAGCACAGATGTGACACTTGCTCTGTGACTCACTGATGGGACTGCTGCTGCTGCTGAGACAAGATTTCACCCTGAAAGCGGAAAGAAATTGCAAAAAAAAATTAAAAAATAAAAGGAAACGTTCTTTTTTTTCCCCTCCTCTTCTAAGATTCACCTTTGCGGAAGAGGAAAAGCGTGGTGGAGGATCTCGAGCATCAACAGCTGCTCTGCAGAAAATTCATTTAGTCACCAGGGTGGGGGGTGTGGAAGGTTAGATAATTGTTTCCCCTGCTCTGGCAAAACGTGAACTCATATTTTGGTTATCATAAATGGCATCTTCCCCACAGGGAAATGCATATTTCAGGCTTTTAGAGTTAAATAATTCAGCTCAAAATGCGTTTTTTTTTTTTAAAAAAAAAGCTATCCAGCACTTGGGTTTCAGCTGCCACCTCTGTGCCCATGTGAGTCCACCCAAAGTGCCCCTGTGCCCAAAGCCAGGCTGTTCAAGCTCTCTGTGACGCCAAGGACCAGCCCATGGGAGCCCAGCTCACCCCTGCCCAGTTCAGAGACCAACTGGAGAATCAAATTACCCTTGGGAAATTCTCATCCCAAAACTGCAACAGCTCAGGAGTTGCCCAAAAAGGGGAGAGGATCATCCATCACATTCCAAGAGTGGTGCCACCAGCAGCACCAACACCACTGGGACCAGCACTGGGCTCTGGGCCAGGCTCTGCTGGGATTCCCAAACCCATCACCAGCTCTCCCATTCCCCAAACCCACCACCAGCTCTCCCCCAACCCATCACCAGCTCTCCCCCAAACCCACCACCAGCTCTCCCATTCCCCAAACCCACCACTCCCATTCCCCAAACCCATCACCAGCTCTCCCATTCCCCAAACCCATCACCAGCCCTCCTATTCCCCAAACCCACCACCAGCTCTCCCATTCCCCAAACCCACCACTCCCATTCCCCAAACCCATCACCAGCTCTCCTATTCCCCAAACCCATCAGGAGCTCTCCTATTTCCCCAAACCCATCACTCCTATTCCCCAAGCCCCTCACCTATCACTCCTGTTCCCCAAACCCACCACTCCTATTCCCCAAACCCATCACCAGCTCTCCCATTCCACAAACCCATCACCAGCTCTCCCATTCCCCAAACCCATCACCCAGCTCTCCCCCAAACCCATCACCAGCTCTCCTCTTCCCCAAACCCACTATTCCCATTCCCCAACCCATCACCAGCTCTCCTATTCCCCAAACCCATCAGGAGCTCTCCTGTTCCCCAAACCCATCACTCCTATTCCCCAAACCCCTCACCCATCACTCCTGTTCCCCAAACCCAGCTCTCCTCTTCCTCCCATCCTTATTCCTGGAAAGCTAAAAGCTGCTGTGACAGCAGAAGTCACACAGGGCACTTCACAGAAACGCAGAATCACCCAGGCTGGAGGAGGCTTTCCAGATCACCTGGTCCAACAATCAACCCCATAACCACCCCTAAAGCATATTCCCAAAAGTATCTTTTGGTGGAAAAGCAGGTTTGGCAGCCTGGAGCAGCCAATGGATGTGACAGTCCCCCGCAGCCCCTGGGTTTGCCCCGAGGGTGAAATGTGCTGACAGTGCAGGGAATAAATGACACCTAATAAAGGAGAAACTGAGAGCTGGCTGCTATCAGCTCTGGTTTTGAACAATCCAGGGAGCAAATGAATCACTCCAATAGCCAGCCAGGTTCAGCTTTCACCAAAACTGAAAGCTGTATTTCAGTAAATTCGCTGTTGCCTCTGTACTCAACTGGCTTGCAGCGCCGGGTTTTGGTTTTGGGTTAATATTGCCCCTCTCAATTTCACAACCCAAGGAGCCAAGTCTGGTTTCGGGATGGATGCATGTGAGCCTGGGGAGTTCTGCTCCAGCTCTAGCCCCAGGGCACAGAGATGGGCAGTCAGGGACAAGCAGGGGAGGCTGGCATGTCACAGCTGCTGGGCTCCACCGATTCCTGCCTGATTTGATTAAAAAACTAGAAAAATTGGGCACTGTTTGTTTGCCTCTAGGTGTAAATTCCTGGAAAATCATGTTCTGGTGCAAGGTTGATTTTTCCAGAAGCTTCTCCAATTCCTGGGAATAGCTCTGCCTGATCCTGGCACACATGGGGAGCACCAGCTCAGCCTTCTGTCCCCTGACCTTGGAGGACACTGAAAGCTCTGGAAATGCAGAGCATTTCCTCCCTGCACAAACCCTTTTAGCCATCAATATAAATCAGGGGCACTGTGAGGATTGTGGCTCTTCATTTTACTTTGTATTTTCAGCAGACACTGCTGGACACTGCTGAGGGGCAGGGATGAAGTTCCCTCCTTTCCCGACAGCAGAGGAAGTTTGCTTCAGATCTTGTTTTTTCTTCATTTTTTTTTTTTGGTCTTCTTATTTTTAAACAGTGAGAGGGGTTTTCCACCATTCAACTTCATCTTATGCTTCCTAGTTACAGTCCTCAAAAGCCACAGGGAGAGAAATAACCAAACAGAGACATAAATGCCTGATGCTGTTAAGGAAGTAAATCTTCCTCAGAAAGATAAATCCCAGGGAAATTGTTGAAGAAGCTCAAGGAGAGCAGCTCTGAGCAGGAGTGGAGCTGACACCAGAGGATTTCAATTGAACTCTACTGCTTTTATAACTCAACTTCTGCCTCCACAGCAGGGGCTTGGAAAGAAATTATCTTTACAGTCCTTTTCAACCCACAGCACTCTATGATTCGATTATTTTCTTTGGGTCTCCATATTAAGATATCTGTCAGGAGAAGGAGGTTGGATCACCTGTTCCCTCTGTAAAAAAAAGAGAGAAAAGAGAAGGAGGATTTAAACACTTTTAAAAGCCTCTGAAACCTCCAAAAAGCTCATCTGGTGGATCATTTTTTAATCAAAAAACCACAGCAAAGCTTTTGGAACAGAAAGACACAGTGGGAGCACGTGGAAAATCACGTGCTGCAGCATCCCTCGAGCTCCAAGGATGAGCCACCATCCCCACCCCAGCTAGAGCAGATCCACACTTTGTGGGGTGACAAAGAAAACCCAGGATTTCCAAACCCTCTCTGCACAAAAACCACCCCAAAACCCCACAGTGGGGGTTGCCAGGCCAGTGTTGGCTGCAGGGCCTGGTGCTGCTGTGGAAAGGGAGTGAAGCTGGCTCTGAAATTCACCCTGGAGCTTCTGAGCAGCAGAAGCACGTGGGCTGATGTGATTCCTCAAACCATGATAAGGAGTTTCTGTCTTATGACCCCTCAGCACTATAAATAGGCTGGGTTTGTGTTATTGGTCAGAGTTTTGGTGATAAATCATGACAAAGTCAATATTCTCCAGAAGATCCACGCGTTCCCACCCTCGCCCCCACCCAAGTAATACCAGAACTAGAAAAAAGAAACTCCTCAAAGCAGCACTTGTGCAATGAGCTGCTCAAGGCAGGAGTTACTCAAACTTGCTTCTATAGAAGGCTCAAAAACCAAAAAAAAAAAAGGCAGTGCAAGTGATATTTGGGCAATGGATTATACATTCAGGTTTTGGGGGGTTTTTTTGCATACTTTTACACTTTTTAGTCATCTGCAAAGAAACTCACCTGAGGAAACCTCACTTGGAGAACACAGCCCCCACTCCTGAGACTTCTGTGCTAAGATCCCGTTGGTTTCTCTAAGGACAGTGCTGTGAGCATCATAAAATTCCTGTCAGCAGCTGATTTCAGGGGAAATAAAAGAGATAAAAATAGAACAACACCTCTGTTTACTTTGTGGAGTGGGAAAAGCCCCGTGAGGATGATGGCAGCATCACTGATCTCATCCAGGACTCACACACCTCAGAGAAGGGCTTAAAATGGCAAAACCCATGGAAAATAGGGAATAAAGCACAGCTCGCTCTTCTAGGTTGGCAGAGGGCACCATGAAATTCCAGGGGAGATATTAAATTTGGATATTATTCAATCTCTGCCTTAGGCTGCACCAGAATTGCAGATATTGGGAGGTTTATTGGAAGTGTGTGATTAAAAAGTGCAAATATTAAGTTAACTTAAGTTTATCACCAAAACTGAATCTGCATCGGGGAGAAAGTCTCCATCACTTGATTCTTTCATGTGGCAATTTCAGACAGTTCCAGCTTAATTTAGATCATGTGGAAGTTCTGGACCTTCTAAGAACTTCTCATGTAACGCTCTCTCTGTGTCACATTAGCAGTCACATCAAAGTCCAATGACACCAATTCATGATTAATAACCCATTTCTGGACAAGATAAACCGGTGACATTGGTTAAATTTCCAAAGAGCAATTTGGGATTTACCTGTTGAGGTCGACGTGAGTCACGCCATGAGTTCTGACCAGGTTTCCACATTTGAAATATCCAACGTCACGCCTCACCAGCAGGAAAAAATCTAGAAAAAAACACAAAGCGGAGCACTTGGTGCTTTATCAGGAACTGTTAGTCATCAGCACTGGGCTGCTGAGAGAGCAGTGCCATCGCTTCAAACACGGGGTGAAGGAAAGGCCACCAAGTCCCTACTTCCCCCACGAGCGTCACTGGCAGCAGATTGTCCAGATCTGGAGGGATGAGAAATGGGGAATTTCTGAAAAGGAGAGAAAGAACAACACCACTGTGACAGCCTGGAAATGCAGGGGATACTCCAAGTTACGTCTAGAATAGAACGTGCAGAAAATCACAGAATCACAAATCACTGAGGCTGGAAAAGACCTCTGAGATCATCAGTCCAACCTGTGACTGATCCCTGCCTTGTCACCTGACCAGAGCACTGAATGCCACGTCCAGGCATTCCTTGGACACCTCCAGAGATGGTGGAGCCCCTCCAGGGATGGTGAAACCTCTCTAGAGATGGTGAAACCCCTCCAGGGACAGTGAAACTCCTCCAGGGACAATGAAACCCTTCCAGGATCAGTGAAACTCCTCCAGGGGCAATGAAACCCCTCCAAGGATGGTGAAACTTCTCCAGGGACAGTGAAACTCCTCCAAGGATGGTGAAACCCTTCCAGGGATGGTGAAACCCCTCCAGGGATGGTGAAACCCCTCCAAGGACAGTGAAACCCTTCCAGAGATGGTGCTACACAACGTCCCTCTGTCCAAAAGCAATGCAGAGACCAAGAAGGCAAAAAAAAGTAAAAATTTGTCACATCAAACCGTGCCAAGATAAGAAAAGGCCCTTCAATTATCAGGGTGAGGTGCCACCCTGCTCCAGTGATGGACCCTGAGGGCATCCAACCCCAAACCCTGCCCAGACCATGTCCAGGACCAGCCTTTCCTCACGGCACATAGTGGGAGAAAGTGTTTGCCCACGGGCCTCTGTTTCAATGCAGAAGCAGCATTTGCTGCCCCGCTGTTTCTGGTGAACTTGCCGCTGTCAGAAACTTGTGGGAGGTGGGGTAAAAGCACACAAATGGCTTTTGAGGAACACACGTTCTCCTTCCTGAAGCGATCTTCTTGGCAAAGACGAAAGCTGTTTCCTAAAGGTTCAGCGCTACACCCACGGCCCCCGGACACTCTTTAGGAAAAGGTGTTTTCTTCATTCATGAAGCTCGCTGTAGTAGTGCAGCCACCGCCTTTCCACAGCCTCAGCAGGGCTGAGTCACAGCGAAACTGCACTGTCAAGATCTCTGACGAGGCAGAGGAAACGCAGGTAAACACAGCAGAGAATCGCCCTGCGCACGCCAGAGTTTCCTCTGCGGAACGGGCACGGCTGCCTGACGCTGCTGCCAGCCCCAAAACACAGACCAGGCTTCCACAGCGGGCTGGAGGGAATTGCACAAGAGCCAGAGCACGCTCGGGATGTCACATGTGACTTCATGGAGAGCCAGGGTGGCTCGAAACAAGAGAAGTTTGGAAATGAGCGCTCAGCTGCTGGGCAGGGTGGAAAGAGGCTCCCAACGCTGTGGGGCTGCTCCATCTCCTGTGGCTGCCTAGGTTGGATGTTAGGAAAAGGTTTTTTATTGAAAGAGCGATAAAGTTCTGGAATGGTCTGCTTGGGGAGGTGGTGGAGTCACCATCCCTGGATGTGTTTAAAACAGACTGGATGTGGTACTCAGTGCCATGGTGGTGGGGCTGGGTTTGACTCGATGATCTTTAAGGTCTCTTCCAACCCGGTGATTCTCTTCTCTCTTCTCTTCTCTTCTCTTCTCTTCTCTTCTCTTCTCTTCTCTTCTCTTCTCTTCTCTTCTCTTCTCTTCTCTTCTCTTCTCTTCTCTTCTCTTCTCTTCTTTTCTCTTCTCTTCTCTTCTCTTCTCTTCTCTTCTCTTCTCTTCTCTTCTCTTCTCTTCTCTTCTCTTCTCTTCT